>ARYC01020796.1:0-22279 GCA_000711775.1 Oxytricha trifallax
AATTAAAAGCTGATCAAATTAGTGCCAGTTATAATTACTAATATTATAATCATATATATGAATTTCTTGAATTTCCTAATATTATCTATTTTAACAATAATAATGTTAATCAAACATTATTGTAGGAATACATTCGATTTTGGGAAATAAATAATAAATTTATTAATAATTAAAATAGTTGGAGTTAACATTCTGGAAACCTACATGATTAAAAATCAGCTAGTCTTACTATTACCGATATTATATTATCACCCATGGAAAGAGTTATCTCAACATTAATTTAGAGTGATTTGTTTAGCTATTTTAATGCCGAAATTAATGTTGAGTTAACTCTTTCAATGGGTGATAAGATAATACCGCCAATAGTAAGACTAGCTGATTTTAAATCATCTAGGATAACAGAAAGTTAACCCCCACTATTTTAATTAATTTATTATTATTTTATTTTCCCAATAGTTAGAATTATTGGTACAACCTCAGTAAGAGCTTACTTTCTTCCAGAAGATGGCAATATAATATTTATAAAATTAATGAAGACTTAATTTTAATATGACTTTTATATTCTTAATTGCAGAGGGATTTGGGGTGAAGCAAATTTTTACTACGCTCAATATCTTGTTTAAATTTAGACAATTTCTACCTTTATAGAATAAATTTTGGACCTGGAACAGCTACCAAGAGAGCTCTTTACTAGTATAATTGTTAATTTTACTTATAATCAATATATCTAATTATTTTTATTTATAATTTAAAGAAAAATATATATAGTTTAAATTAAATTAAATTATTGCTGAAAAACTTTCGAAAACTTGTAAATTAAAAAAATGGGGGAAGTTTCCTAGCTCAAAATGTTATATGCACACAAGGGTTAAAGTTTCTTTTCAAAAAATTTAGCTTTTTGACTATTTCAGAAGTTTTCTCCGCATATATATAAAAAAAAATTTTATTTATTTCTATAGTCTTTATCTTTTTAAATTTTAGTTAAATCACATTAATTATTTCTACAAATTTTCTTTTGGATTGTTGTTAATATATAATTAGATAATGTTTAAATATAACATTTAAATTATATTATGTTAAATTTTATATAATATTTAGCTATATAATTCTGAATTTTATTGCCATATAATATATATTTATTTTTTAAGTCAGGAAACCCCCCAAAAATGATTTAACAAAATTATTTTTTAAAAAATTATCAACCGAATCTATAATTAAGTAAAATGATATTTTATTAAAAATAAATTGAGCTTTTCACTCGATTCTCTTATTGTGGCATATTAATTTTAATCATTAAAAAAAATGTTAAATAAAAGGGCCATTTTTTTCAAATATAAATTAAACTAATCTTTAAGTTTAGGAGAAATCATACCATTTAGAATTAAGAAATTAAATTGTTTGATTGCTCAAATTTAAAATTGATCTATTTAGGTGAGAGTAGAAGATGATTTTGTATTAATAACTTCTACTAAAAAATTGCTGTTCAGTTTTCTAGAGTATATAATTTTTCAAATTAATTAACAGATTTAATAATAAAAGTCAATTGCTAATAAATGTGATTTCTTTATATAATTGTGAAGATTTTAGCCTCATTTCTTCATTATTAAAATATTTATAATAAATAACTTAAATAAATGCTATTTTTAATATATTTGAGTTTTTACATTTACAAATCTATTAAATTTAATTTATAGTACTCTTATAAAACCATAAATACTGTCAAGTTCACAATAAGAAATGAATACTCTCCAATATTAATTTTTATTTTTATTTTAGATTATTAATTGGAGGATAATCATCTAAAGAGTATTATTAGAGTTAGAGTTTCATTTAAATATTTCAATTGTATTATAATGAAACTTATTATACAAGAATAATTTTATAGTATATAGGGAAACCTTAAAAAGATTAGTTCCTATATAACAAAATATAATGATTAAAATGACACAGACAAGCTTGATTTTTATGTTATTTTTTTTATAATATAAACTTCAAATATTAATTATTTTGTGTTTCAAACCTTAATCTTTTAATTATTTTTAGAATATATGCAAATTAAATATAATTATGAATTTTCGATCGAATTCTAAAAACTCTAACTAAAAACATATTTTTTGTATTTTGCAGATATAAATTGCTCATTTCATTAATAATTTCAAGATATGGGCTTTTTTTATAAAATGGGACTATATTTATTAAAATAATAAAATCGAAAAAATTATTTTATGCTAACTTTATTGAATTTCTCATAATTTAATAATTATTTTTAACTTGGTCTACTTAATGACCTTTACTATAAGTTGGGTATTCTTTCTATTTTATTATTTTACTATATTTTTCCTTTTAATTTTTTATATATAAAGATTGAAAACATTATCAAAATTATATTTAAATCTCAATTTAACAAAATATTGAAATTTTTTTAATTATTTTTGATTAGTATTCTCGATTATTTTTTAAACTTCAGAAAATAGAAATTTTGTATTTAATTTGCGAAATACTCTTCTTTTTTTATTGAGGAAATTTATAATCAATTTATTGATTATAAATAAATTTAGTATTTAATGTTTTTAATTTTCTAATGAGCATAATTGTGATATTTGTCCAAAAATATATTAAAAGAAACAAGATATAATTTTTTCTGTTATTGTAGGAAAACATTTGATTTGGGAAAAATAAATTAAAATAAATATGTGTTCATCGTAATTATTGGCAGTTAATTTTCTGGAAACCTAGACAATATGGTACTTGTTCGATAGAGAATTAAAATTAGCTGGACTTTACTATAGGCAGTATCCCTCTATCGCATTCCTGGACCTAGTTAATTTGACTTTAATTTTTGGCATTGAATTCAACTAAACAAATAACCAAAAATTAAAGTCAAATTAACTCGGTCCAGGAATGCGATAGAGGGATACTGCCTATAGTAAAGTCCAGCTAATTTTTAATTCTCTATGGAACAAGTACCATATTTTCTAGGTTTCCAGAAAATTAACTGCCAATAATTACGATGAACACATATTTATTTTAATTTATTTTTCCCAAATCAAATGTTTTACAATATTATTAATAATTTTTATGCCGAAAATTTGATTTCATAACTCTTTAATTAAAATACAAAAAATATTTAATTTGCTAACAATTGTAACAAAAAACAAAAATTTTCTCAAAAGTATTTTTTTAATAGAAATAAATCACCCAGAGATCAATTAAGATTGGAAGTTTAGGGTTTAGAAAAAATAAATTAAAAATTAATTATTGGCTCATAATAATAATGTTTAGGCTTATTATTAAAACTATTGGCTCGATTAATTGTCCATATAAAATAATAAAATCAGGGTGTGTTAATTTTATTTTAGACTAATTATAATTAATTTCAACCAATAATTATCAATTTTTAATGGAATTGTTCTACATCCCAAACTCCGTGTCTTAATTGATTTATGGGGTTTTATATCTTGATTCTTTATAGTGTTATACATCTATAGATCCTTTTCTCGTTTAAAATTTGAATGATACAACTTTGCAATTAGAAAAATTATGAGATATTTTGAATATTGAGTATATTATTATTGTTTTTAATAATATTTAGGAATAATTTATTTTTTATAAAATATTTCAAAGCTTCATTTAAAGTTAAAAATAAAAAAAATATAAAGTTTTTACTATAAAAATTAAATTGCTTTTTAAGAAATCTAAAATTATATTAAAAAAATATTATGTAATGATTAAATTTTACATTCAAATTTAAAACCATATTAATTTCAAGTTCTTTTATTGTAAAACATGCTAATTTCTAAAATTCAAATTCATATACATTCTAATTTAATTATTTTTTGATTTTTGTTTTAACAATAAATTTTCTTTAATACACTCTTTTATCAGGCATTGGAATTTCTCAGTTAAATTAATCAGCCAACTACAACAATTATTTCCTTTTTAGCTCTTCATTCTAGACCTCTAACATTCCAAATTTATATAAGGAAGTCAAAATCACTGACATCAATATCTACACTTAGCGAGCAGCCTAGTAATTTGCTTGTTAGCCTCAAGGTGCAATTATAATACCCACGATTAGTCCTTAGAAGATTTACACATCAGTAGGGTACAACCTTGTAAATCTTACAGTTCCTGATATTTTTATTGATGGTACACAATGTTCTGATTAAATAATTTAAGAATATAACTTAACAAATAAAACCACACAGACCTAACTTATAAGTTTCACTTTGAATCCAACATTAAAGAACGTTAAAGCTCAATAAATATTTATAAATGTAGTATATAAATTATACCTTTAGTCTTAACGTTAGCTACGCGGACCCAGGTCCTCACTATATTTAAATGCTTAAAAGAATATATGATACAAATTAACTATAATAATTAGCTTAAATTTTCTTAATTATGATTCCCTAAAATAATATATAAAATCTTTTACTTCTTGGTTAATATTAATATTAATCCATTAATAAAACAATCAATATAAAATACCCTTAGTTATATAATAATGAATATTTTAATTATAATAATTGAATATTTAATTTAGTTTTATAAAAAATAAATTATTTATAAATAATTATATAAATCATAATTCTCATGTGAATTAATTAGTATTTTTGCTATAAATTATAAATAACGTTCTTTGTTTAATAAATTATAAACAATAGAATTACTGATTATTAATTTTCCATTTTTATTGTTATAACTAATCTCCCCCATACTCATTAATTATTTTTAATTAACTATTGAATGTAACATTTGCTTTTAGAGTACTTATGAACTCAACAAAACCCTGTACCGCATACAGCGATTTTGGTCTATCTCAAAGCACGTCATATAGATCTTTGACGTATGTCCTTGGGACTAATATAAGTTATGATTTTTCTTAATTTGGACTCAATCTTCTTGGTGTAACTTGTGAATACAACATTGATGTAAATATTACCCCAGAAGAGTTGCAAGATACGCTTATATCCTATGATCCTATAAATAAGATTATAAACATTTATTCATTAGACTACAGTCTAATGACTGTTTATAATCAACTTGATATATTTGTATTTATTAATAAATATAATATTTATAAATTAATCTCAACTAAACATATCATACATCTACTACAACTTAAAATATTTTAAATTGAAATTAAATAATATATCAAATTATTATTAGATTTTACAATTTTTTAAATATTTTTGTGTGATAATATAATTGAATTTGTTAGATTTTATAATTTATAATTAATAATTAAAATTTCAAGTATTAATAGTTTTTATGTTAATAATTTAAAAAAAATATTAATGAAAAAATTTGTTTGAATTATAATAAAAAATTAATATAGGAGGGAATTTCACTCCCATTAAATACTTATAAATTTTTTATGAAATTAAAAACAAATTTATTTAATCGTTTTAATTAAAGAATTTACAACAAATATAAAAGAAATATTTAATTCATATTTAATAAGTGCAATAGAAAAGATTTATTATGGAATATATTTTAACCATAGACTTTTAATAATACTCAAATTACGTGAGCGATAAAATATCAATGTTTATGATATAAATTCAAAAGATATTTATATTGACAGGAATTTCAAGTAAGCGAAAGTACCAACATTTTTTCTAGTTTTTAATTGTAATACTAAATAAAAAGAATAAAAAATGAAAAGATTTAATATCCAGAATTCTATCCTTAGAAAAATTATTTAAAATCCCTCCCCAAAAATGTATACAACCCTTTAGATTACTAACCCTATCTAATATTTGAAATTTTAGTGAAAATAACAATTGACGGATGTGATATGGATGCAATAGTGCCAATATCTTTAGACGATACTATGTATATAGTAGAATCAGGTATAAAAAATATTAACTTCACTAAATGGACATTAGATTGTTAATATCTCGTGTACTCTATTCGAGTTGATAATGCTCAAGAAAGTTCAGATTTTATATTATATATTCTAAATAAACGTTTTATAAGTTTTTAATTATATCCTTTAACAATGACTAAAGCTAAATAGAAATATTCACTAATTCAGTGAATAATGTTGGAAGCTACTCTATATACTTATATTCTATCTTAAATTATTATTCTATATACATCTATGGGTAAATGACCGGCTTCCCTCCTATTACTACTAGTTTTGATTTGCTTATAAAAGAGAAATGCAGAATTACACCATTTAAATTCTAAAGTCCATATAAGTATAGAGTTAATGATATAGAAAAAATAATTACACATCTACCATTTGCAACTTATAGCTTATTTAATTAAAGTAAATTATAATTATTGTATATTTTTCTTAAACAGCTTTACCAAATTATTACTTCACTTATATCAGTTACTCGATATAAAGATAAATAAGTTTTATAGAATGTTTAAGATTCATCAATATCATTTTCTGTAAGAATTGATATAGATTATTTATTATTTGTACATAATACCTTCTATATATAATCAAATAGAATTATTTGTTCATAAGTTATATTATACCAAAGGTATTTAATAATAAATCATTCGTAAGCTAATCTGTAACAGATAATTTTTAATATAAATTCATATAAAATTGCTTCAAATTTTAATATATAAAACGATTATTCTAAGACAGGTTAACCAATAAATCTTTAAATAAATATTGGCTTTTACTATTGTAGTAATAGAATTGAATTTAGAAAAATAATTTAAAATAAATTAATTATAAATAAAAATAGTGGAAGTTAAAATTGGCCAATTTGATAGATCTTGGGCTCATTCGACAAGTTATTCTAAATCTGCTGGACTTTATTATTGGCGGTACTATTTTATTGCATCGCTGGAGCAAGATAACTCGACTTTAATTGAATTTATCTAAATTCATAAATTATACCCTCACATAAAACTAAAGTTATCTTACTCCACGGATGAGTGAAAATAGTACTGCCAATAGTAAAGTCCAGCTAATTTCAAATTCTCTATCGAATGAGCCCAAGATCTTTCAAATTGGCCAATTTTAACTCCCACGATTTTGATTTATAATTAATTTATTTAAATTATTTTTCCAAATTCAAATCTATTTCTACAATAATTTATAAAATTTCTACAAACTTTATAACATTAATACGAAGGAAATTCAAACTGTAAAGAATATTTAATGTAATTTTTATAATTAAAAATTATTATATAGCTGTTTATCGATTCCAACTTATAATGCTAGATTACAGGGTTCTGAACTCCTTTCCTTTATTTAGTATGATGAAAATAATTTATGATTTGTGGTATTCACAGAAAATCCATTGGAAAGAAGAAAATATAGTATTGTTTTAGAAGCCTACGAAAAAATTGAAGAAACATATGCTGAAAGTAACTTTATAAATAGAATTTGAATTTAAGTTATACTTAAGGAATCTAATGGAATTGAGAATTCAATTTAAAAAATTAATTAATTTATAAAGCAGCTAAAATTATTTTTCTTTACAAAGACAATAATGAACATTATCGATAGAATATTCAAAATCAGCTAAGTTTTAATAATTGGTGTTATATCTGATCACATTGTTTTTGAAAAATTGGCTTTAATTTTACGCTAAAAACAGCTATATAATTTCCCAAATACTAAGACAATTTATTTTAATAGATGCCTTAAGATAGACAGCTATTTGTAAATTTTGCTAGTTTTTAATATTCTATAGATCAGGTGTTATATAGTTTTGGTAAGTAAAATATTAATTTTAGCCAATTTAATGAATCGATTGTTTTATTTTAATTTTCAATTTAAAATCGAATATATAGCTATCATATTTCTATTCATTAATTATACTCTTTCAATTTATACAGATGAAAATAAAACAAAGCCAGTCATCCAGCAAGACTAAATCGAAATTGAAGAACTAAAGCCAGTAAGAAGTGAAGACTTTTATGATTTAAAAGTGAAGTTAAATTCTATTAGTGAAAGTGGAAAATTGTATGCTGAGTTTTAGCCTGAATTATAATATCTCCTGGGTCAATCCTAAAAAAATGAAAAGTATTTTCATTTGAAATTATCATCTAATATTTTTATTGCAAGTTCTTCTTAAATTAATTTTTGTTCTCGATTCGCCACATAATAATTCATGAAACGAATTTTTTTATCCGAGTATTGTTTTTTATATCAAATTAAAATCAAATCATAAATATTCATAACAGCAAATAGTTAGTTTGATTTTGTAATAAGTTAAGATATATTAAAATATCCTTAGTGATTACACTTAAAAATTTTATACATCTGATATTAATTTCACTTGGAGTATTGCTGAAATATATTTAAGGAATTTTAATTTATTTTAAATATCAAAGAATAAGATGACAGTACAGATGAAATTTGATGATATCTCACAAGTATCCAAAAATGTAATAATATTTGGTTAATTTAATTGATTTTACAAATATAAAATAGCTTTAATAATTTTTATACCTAATATTCCAATATATTAATCTTTCAGACTCTTGATTATGCGTAAATCTTTGTAATTTAACTCAGATAAAATAAATAAAATGGACAACCTGAAATTTTATCTGATTCAGTTTCAAATGTAATGAGAATACCAAAATAGCTAAGAGATGACTGTAAATTTCTTATGATTAGATTTCAATATTAATATAGTTTTTGGGCAATTCTATGCTGATTCTGGAAGTAGCTCATCTTTATCATTCAAAGCACTAATCATGTCGAATTTGTTCTTTAACATTTTTATGTAAGAATTTATAAAAGATATAACTCAAGGCTATAGGTCAACTACTTTGTAGTATTTATGGGGAATGGTAAACTAAATTTAAATAATCACTCATTTGCCTTTGAATGCTGTTGATATCCCTACAAACACAAAATACTTTTTCAATATCATTATTGATATTTCAAACTTCAACGTTATACCATCTGAGTACTTGCTTGAATAATTAATGGAAGTTGAAGAAACAGAACCATTGAATGTGTATTTTAGTGATATGGATATCTTTGAAAATCTAATGAAAATATATTTTCAAAATTCTTAACTTATAACGTTATAGCAGCATGCTAGCTATTGTAAATTTATAAAGCATGTTTTTCTATTTACTTTTACAAATTTACTTGATTTTTATGATTCTATTAACTTGGGCTCTATCGAAGAAGATTTTTATGTAACATTTTTATTCTATAACACTCTTTAGGTTTAAAAAGTTTTACAATTATCTCTTTAAAAGCTTTTGTTATAATTCTTAGGGGTGGAAATTTCTTTTTGATTCTAAATTTTTAATTTTATTTTGCATAGCATGAAAATGTTCCAATTAATTCATTCTTAAGATTTGTTATGGAGTGCTACATAGAACTCTTTCTCTGTTCCCTAATAAATTTACACTATGTAAAAAATATTCTATTATATTATTTTTATTTAGTTACAAAGCTCAAGTCCCTCAAATAGTTTCAGCTTAATTGTTTCAATGTTTATGTTGGTAGTCTGTGCTATTACATTTATGATTTCAATATACATCCTAATAGTCAAAGATATTAAAATATTGAGAAATTAAAATTTCAAGAAAAAGTATTGTGTAAAATAATAATAAAGACAATTAGATATTCTACATTAATTAATTAAAATTAAGTAAAATTTAGTTTTATTTAATATATTATTGTCAAACCTTTAAAAATTTAAATATAAAATTAAAGTGTTTCATATCAAGTATAGTATTTTTATTATTTATTTTTTTCACAATTTGAAATATGGGTCCTTGTATGAAAGTATAAAAACTAGAGAGAAGAGCCAATTTGCTATGAATAAAAACAAAAATATATTTAAAAAAAATTAGCTAAGAGAAGGGGTCAAGTTAAAAAATTATAAAAATAAATTCATAGAATAAATAATAGCTTCAATTTCTTTGAAAACCTTATAATTCCATAAAATTTAATAAAATATATTTGTGATCTTGGAAAAAGGATTAAATACAAAATACTTAAATTTCCCCCTTTAGATTAAATCTGCATTTATAATCAATGGTAACTATGCTTAATGTAATTATATAAGGATTATTTAACTTATTTTATTTCATTAAAGAATTGTACTTAACTTATTTACATTTCAATTATTAGATGTCAACTCCTAGTTTTTTGTTGTTGATGTTTAATATATTTTATGCCAGGTTCCGTAACAGAAAGAAAAGTAAAGAAATACTTGCATTGATTGACAAATTTTAGAATTAAGACAGATACTGTAAGGAAAGTTTAGCGTATTATAATTGAATAAGTAACATTCAAAGAAATGATTACTTAAGCTTCAAGTTTGTAAGATTCAATCCTGATAAGTAAAAATTAATGGGTTTAGAAAGCTTGATTAAATAAAAATCATCAAACAAATTGAGTTCTTGAAATAATAGGTTGAAAATCTATAATAACTTATTAAAAATGAAATATAAATTTTCAAATGATTTTATTTTATGTATTTTTATATTTTGAAGCTAGACTCTTATGTAGTAATAATTAATTGACACTATAATCCCATAAAATGAACTTTGAAATATGCTAAATTATCTCTTTATTATTACAAAAATTGCATCATAATAATTTTGGGTCTGGGGATTTAAAATGTACTGTTTTTTGCAAGAAGAATAATTTTAAGTCTAATGCATGTATTCTCAGAGGATGGTTGCTAATAAACTATCCTAAACACATTCAATTTAAATCAAATGAATTTAATTGAAATAATATAATATTTTATTCATAAATTGATCTCATTTGGATTAACTCTCTATTTAGTCAAATATAAACCTTACAAATTACCTCGCCAAAACAATTTAGAAATATTTAATGAAATATGCATATTAATAATGACTTATCACATGCTTTTGTTTCTTGATCCACATGATTCTGTAAATGAGGATATGAGCTATATTTTAGGCTATTCTATGATTGCTGTTACTACACTTTAATGCTTGATTAATTTTTAATTCATAATAAAATCATCAATATTTTATATTTAAACCAACCTGTTTATTGAGTTATTGCTAAATATCTTATATAAAAAAATAAATCTCTTTGAGTACCACTAAAGAAGGATGGTGAAGAATCTTTTTAAGAGTCACACCGTTTTTTTTCCTTTTTCCTGTGAGCTTAAGCACCTTGCATAGGATGAAGAATAATATACCTATAATTCATTTCTATTTTTTAAGGTCTTCTCTTCGTATTCTTTAGGCTGAAATTCCAATTATCCGTGATTGATTAAAATAGGCGCAAAGCTTATGCCACGTAGGGATTATTTGCAGATAAAAATTCATATAACTCATTCATCAAAGCACTAAAGTAACTGTAGATAAATCTTTGCCGAATACCATTTCATACGTTATTCTTGACATATCCTTGCTTACTCTTATTTACTTAGTAGAGTAAAAGGATTCATTATAAGTAACATAGAGAGTTTGTGTTCACCATGCCAGAAAATTTACATAATAATACTACACTTTCATTCTTGATCAATACTTCAAATTAAATTAAAATAATATATAAAATCAGTAACTTTTTTCCCCATTTATAATTGAAATAATTCCATTAAATATTACTTCATTATCTATAGGAGCAACAGCTAGAGAAATTTGTCGTAAGTTATTATTTATAATTTAAAATAGTAAATTAATAAATAATCTATGATATAGATTTTTAGTTAAGGTCATTTTGCTTATAACTAGCAAAAAACTATGATCCAAATATTGCTGAGATAAATTCTAAAAATAAATTGGCAAACTTAGATAAATAACTTAGAAAAATATAAAAATAGATTAATTCAACTTCTACTGCTTAATAACTTTAAACAACTCTTTCAAAGAAAGAAATAATAAGGGATTTCAGTAAAAAGAAGAGTCTAAATTTGAAATATCCCACAAATAGGAAAATAAGTGGATAAACTAAATATTGTTTTAAATTTAATTTAATCCTCAGAAATAGAGAAGTAAGTGATAAACAGAAGAAAAATTATGGGCAAAAATTTACATAGTAACTTTGGCAAACATAGAGGTCAACAAAACTTTATAAACGCAAGAATACAAATTAAAAATGGTCATAAAAAATAGTTAACATCAAACAGCTTTAAAAACTAAACATTAGCAAAGCAAAATATTGTAGAGATATAAAAACTTAAAGTTATTCTAATTATTTAAATTTAAATCTGACACTAAAAATAGCCTATTTATATTTTTTTAATTGGCAATAACATTTTAACCAATAGTGGCAATATATTTAGCGAGCAAAACTACCCAACTCATAATTTTTTAATTTATATGATTTCTATTATTACAACTCAAAACAACAATTCAATATCAACTTAAGAAGCATTTTTTACATTAGAGTCTCCTTTCTTTATTGTTATAAAATATAAACATTGGATATTTTAATTATAAATTTAAAGAAATATAATGAAATTTAATTTTCTTTAATAATCTTGATTTTTTATAAAAATATATCTTAATACTAATTCATGTTTAATATCTATATAAAATTTAAAAAGATTTAAAATAATATGTATGTAAATTAATGCAAATTAATTGGAAAAATTATCTATATATTCCTAGTTTATTTAATTTATGGAATAATCAAAATTTTGTAGGATTTATAAGTATTTAATTAAAATACTCCTATATTTTTGAAATAATTTTTACCTTAAACTTTGATTATCCAATTCATCAGCAAAGTTTAAAGAAAAATTAATAAGGAAAAAAATTCTTTCAAAGTGAATTTGATAAAGTAGTACAATAACATTGAAAATTAAAAATATTGCAAAAATTTTTAATATATTTTTTATAGTATATTTTTATTATAATTTTAAATTTAACATCAGAATTATAATAAATAACAATTATAGTAACCTTAATATACTTAATAAAGAAGGAGAAATAGAACTGATAATATAGATTGAATAATTCCATAATATTTCCAATAATTTTATGCTATTAATTTTCTAAAACTAAGTAATTAATATGATTTTCTAAAAAAAGTTATTGTCAAAATTCATTAAAATGTAATTTATTTCATTTAATAAAATCTACTCACATCAATTAGCAATGATTAAAATTTCTAAGCCAAATATAATAATTTCTATTATAAAATATATTTAGTTTTTATAAATAATAACAAAACATATGAGTTCTATAATTACAAAAAATCTCGTCATTAATAAAAAAATATTCTTTTATAGTTATTATTTAATTATGGAAGAAGTTTATTGAAATGGACTTAACCCTTGCAATATTATTAATCAGATCAGTCCCCCTAGCAACTCAAGTCTTGCTTTAAATGTCTAGTTTGAATATGATTATTTAATGAGAAAATTAAATTTTAAAGTTATATTTTAGTTATTTATATTTATGGAACTGATAATATTTCATTTTCTCATTAAAAAATTATAATTTACAGATTTTGTAAAAGGACCAATTATTTTAAATTGAAATTTTTTATTCCACTTTATTTTCCTTAAATTTAACGTCTCTTCGTTAATTTCATTTTAGGCATTAAATTTTTAATCTTATAAAATCTAATTTGCTTAATTTTTTATTGTAGCATAAAAGTCTAAATTTTAAAATTTTTTTCTAAAAAAATATTAATAATATTTTAATAAAACATATAAATGCTAATTATTAATTTTTATAAGAGTTTGAGATATTTGAATTATTATTAATAAAACATATTAATCTTAAAAATTTCAATAAATAAATGGATAGAGATTAAAAAATACTTTAGACTAAGATATTTAATTAATAATATATATATAGAAGTAAAATGATATCAAATTAATAAAATAATCATTATCATTTATTATTTCTCTAATCCATCCTACTTTTAAAATTAAATATAATTCTTATTTTGATAATATATTATTTCAAAATTTAAAAAATATACATTAAAATATAAAATATCCTCCCATACTCATTAGAAAAATGATTAATGCTAATTTAAAACCTCTATAAATGTTTGTTACAATCTCAGTTTTGATTATAATTCAGATGAGTGTGAATGTTTATGGTAGAAACTGCTTTGAGAGCAATTTTCCAGTATTGATAGAGTATGATGGAGATACGGTTTTCAACACTGTGGAATATGGAGTCGCTCCGTCTACTTCAATTTATGTGGGTGGATACACTAAAGATTAAAAGTTATCTACCATAAGCAAGTCACCTGTACCAATCTATGCTAAAATATCTAATACAGGAGCTATCAATTTTCAATATTTTATTTATTCATCAGTGACTATGGAATAAATTATTAATTTAGTTGATATAAATGCGTCAGGGATTATAATTCAATTAACATTTCTAAAATATGCCATATTGATCAATTTAATTTCATATAATTAAGAATGGAATAGTTGCAGTTTCCACAGTGATGGGTTGGGTTACTTCCCTTGAATATGCAATAAAACCTAATAGACTAGCAATGATGATTTATAATTAGGCAACTAATACCAATAATATCATGATTGTCGACCCAGAAGTTATAAAAACTGTAAATTTTTATGGGTATTTGTCCATGATATCAAATATAAATTTAATTTAAATCCACAATTTTTAATTGAACTTACAATTAAAAACTCAAATAAAATTATATTAAGTAATTCAATTAATTAGTTTTAACAAACTAATTATCATATAAAAAGAAATAAATATAACTTATACTAATTTATATAGGGTTCATCAATTCAATTTAAGAGAAATGAAATTTATATAATTTAAAATTGATAGCATCAATAAAAAATACAAATTTAATTGAATTGTATTTAATTAATTTTAGCAAATAAAATGTTAGCAAACTTAACAATAATGTAACTGATATTTTAATCACAGCTAAAGGAATAATTAGTCTATTATTTAATGTATAAAGTGGACTACCTATAAAATAAATAAAATAATAATAGTATTTACTCCGATTCAGTACTTAAAACAATCTTACAAAAATTATGAAATTTAATATTTTTTACTAAACTATGTAAAATCAAATTTAAAAAAAATCCTTTTTATATATTCCTTATTCTTTTTTTTGAATAATATTCATTTTAAATCTATTAATTCTACAAATTAATAAATTATTGAATAAGATTCAAATTAGCCAAAAGATTTTGGGACTATTTTATGGCATATTTTTTCTTTTTATCTGAAATTTATGTCATCTAATTTAATGGGTCTCCACTGAATTGTTGGTTGAATTTAATTCAGTTCAGCTTGATAGCATAAAATTTCTTATTTTCCATAAATATAAAAATTAATAATAAAATTAAAATTTACTCGTAATTTAGGATCTAAATTTAATGAATATCAATTGATTGAAAAAACCTTAGCATCTATTTATAATAACTTTGGAAAAAATTATTAATATTAATAATTATTTAGTGTGTAATTTGCATTAATTATTTGATATCAGAAGGCTATGCAAGTCAAATGGGTAAATATCATATGACCTCCAATTCAAATGGCCATATCTTTTTTCTCTTCGATGAGGTAGTAAAAGAAAAAGGTGATATAAACTATAAATTTCATTTTTTTCAATTAAAATACTATGAAAATTTACAAGATAGTTTTAACTCGAATGTTCCTAATGTCAAGATTGAAATTTAAAAGTTTAACAAGTTACGAGCATTAATAAATCTTTGCATCAGGATGGGGGTCAGACTGGCACAAGCCTTTCAAAATAATCTCTTATGATAAGTTCGTAAACTTTTATCATAAAGTTAAATATAAAAAAAGAAATTTTTCAAATTATGAGTCAAGTCTTATTTAAATAATAAAATTGAAAATTAATTAAGGATATTAGTATGATTTAAGCTTAAATTTCTATAATTGTATTAAGGAAGTTAATCTTTGAAATTTTATTTATAATAAAATTGAGTTTATATCTCGCTGCAAATGTTTAATTTGATAAAAAGAGAAGATTTAATAACCCTGCATCAGTAAAAATCAACGAAAATATGTTTAAACTTTGCTTATTCATTTTTTAAAACCAATTAATTGAAAATGGAGACATTGAAAAAGATCTGGGTGTTTTACTCTGGGGATTCCCTCATTAAGATTGGTTAAATTATTTTACTTAGAATCATTTTTAATTGGATGATTCAAGAGTATGATGTTTACATAAGTGCAGATTCATTAATAAAATAACTCTTATTATCAAAAATATTTGTGAATTACTTTTCCTTGCATCGAATTTATATAATCCATAAGTAAAGGACACTCATTACTTCGTTCTAAAGTATTTGTTTGATCCAGGTATATTCTATAAGACTTTGAGACTTTTGCAAACTAGTAAATTGACGACAAGAGTGTGCTAAACTAGAGTACCTTCCAGTTTTGAAGTATTAGGGATAAATGCTTAAACAGCTTCGTTCATGAAAATGCAGTTTTTCATTAAAATGAAATCTTTTATAAGTATTAATAAATAAAAAATGTTAATCACCAATAATAACTTTGAGTTATTATAATGAATTTAAGATATCTAATCAATAATAATTATATATTAAAAAGTTTAGATATAATATAAAAAACTAAGCCAAATATTAATTAAAAGTATTTTTTATAATTTAATTACTCATTTATAATATAAATTAGTTGCAGTTATTTATGAATGAAGACGGGAAATATTATCTTTGGAATATAGACTTTTAATTATAAGTAGTTTACAAAATACCTTACTAGTACTTAGAAGGCAAATCAATAAATCATGTAGTTTTTATAAATCATAAGAGTGTTGACGTCAGGGCGTCCCAGCCTCGTCAGGACGTCCCAAGTAATAATTTATTAACGAATAAGATAAAATGTGCGAAGCACCATAAAAGATTCTTTATGAATCTTTTCAAGCAGGGTTCTAGGGGTGCAAGACCTAGTTAACCGGGATCACAAGGGGTGGAATCCCTTGTGAGCAACCAATGCGAAACAATAATAGCAGGTGTCAAGTGGACGGCAGCCCCTGTGGAGATTCGGAGGCAAAGCCTCCGAAAATTTTTTATAGCTGATGTGTATGAATATGTGAAAAATTAATATTTAATCGTTAAATTATAATCGTTAATAATTAATTAAACTTTATTCATATGGAAACATTCTAGTAACAAATCACATAAGACCAAACATTACATGACACATAAGCACTTATTCATTAACTATAAGGATGTGGCATACTCTCTAGCACTTTATAATGTCAAAAATTCTAATAATAATAATTGCATGTGATGTTTACTTCTTCTGAAAAATATATAGACCATTGCTACTATGAATGTGATAACAGTCAATGTCGTTCTAGATAAACTATAGAAAATGGTTTGAAAATATTTGGTCATAATACTTACCCACTAAGAATTTTGCGAGAGATACTGTTTACTTATTTTCCTAATGGAAGGAATACTAGTGAAATGGTTGATGATATGTAAAAATCATTTGATCTTAAAACATGTCGTGAATCTGTGAGTAAAATCTTAGCAGATGTTAGAAGGATTATCAAAAACTAATTAAAGCTTGAACAAGAAACCTATCTCTTACAGGGTGATGTCTAGATAGACGAAAAAAAATATATATAAAATTTTTCAGAGGCGTTGCCTCCGAATCCCCACAAGGGCTGCAGCCCACCTGACACCTGCTATAATTGTTTCGCATTGGCTGCCAACAAGGGATTCCACCCCTTGTGACACCGGTTAACTAGAGCTTGCACCCCTAGAACCCTGCCTGAAAATATTCATAAAGAAATTTTTATGGTGCTTCGTACATTTTATCTTATTCGTTTAAAAATTATTTCTTAGGACGTCCTGATCGACCCTGAGACGTCCTGACATCACCTATGACTCTGGGACGTCCTGACGAGGCTGGGACGTCCTGACGACTCTGGGACGCCGTGACGTCAACACCCAATCATAAATATAATTCAAAAATTTATACATTTTAAATTCCTAATTAAATTAAAGAATTAACTTAGCAATAATAAAATTTTCACAGCAAGAGATTAGCCCATGAATATTTATGCTGCTGGTTATACCAAGCAAGAATATAAATATAGTGAAACTACATATTCCAACTTGAACAGATTAAACGGATATTTAATAGATATATCAACAGTTACTGCACCTATAAAAAAGCTTTAATTTCAAATTCTTTTGTTTAATAACAATATTATAAGTGCTATGACTATATTACTTTAGCAAGCTTATGAAATATATTTATTTTAGCTCATGTACGAACGAGTTAACAATTGGATGTAAAACTTAAATGGCTTCTAAATCAATGGATTAGGCCGAAGATATTTCATTATAAATATATTTAATGTTCCAAAATATAAAGCACTTTAGTTTTTTTAATTTATTAATATTGAATAGTTTCTAAAATCTAATAAAAATACAGCAATGTACAAGAGTACTAACACAAAATAAGATGCCAGTAATGCTAAATTGACTTAAGCTCCTTACTAAAATTCTTTATTAATAAATAAATTTAATAATTAAATTATTAAGATCCATTTCGATTTTTAATTTGAAAATGCCTATAATTTCACAAAATTCTTAGCGAATTAAGTAGCTTGTTAACCAGCTAATGCTTTGAAAATACCTTCTCATTAATTAGTGAATTTATTTGTGTAAATAAATTTTATATTATATTTTTTGCCATTTTTCTAATATAATTAAGTGAACTTAAAAATGTCAGCTGTGGCGGGATAACAAACTTTGCCAACTTCAAGTTTATCTTATAATTAATCTTAGAAATTATTTAGTTATTATTTAATAAATTTGAATATAATTTTACTTCTCTAGCGGAGTAACTGCTGCAATCTGTGCAGACGCTTTATTTTTAATTGCTACTGGAAGTCTTAATGCTATGACTCCAATAGCATATGATTATATTATCAAGATACATTCAAAATATTTTTTATTTATATTTTATATTATATTTTTAAAATATAATACTGCAATTGAGCCTATCTTAGATTCAATAGCTGTTTCTAGTGGTATTTTATCATTTGTTGTTAAGAAAACTCAAAGTACCGTAGTTTCAGAAGGCTTTATATTGGAGTATATATTATTTTCTATGACATAAACAATAGCGTCAGCAGGAAATTAACAAATAGTAGCTTTTTTTACTTTAAAGGTTGTTTATGCAACTTCTTCAACAAATTGTCCAATTGGCTCTGCTTTTTCATATGATTCTATTTACTTTTTAATTTAAATTATATGAGATTTTAATATGCACCACCATCTTTCAATCCTGTTGTTTATTAACTTGGGCAAGGCTTGCTCTCAATAACACTAGACCGACCACTAATATAAGCACCTACAGTAAGCTGTACATTTAGAGTTACTTTAATTAGTACGAATACTCCTGGTACATCTCCATATACCAATGCTATTTCACTTTAAAATGAGGTACTCTATATTTAAACAACGGACTTCTTAGTGACTTAATCTTTAGCAGTACTGAAATTTGAAGTAAAAGGAGTATACTTTTCGACCACACTAATTATTAATGATACCCTTGAAATGCAAATTAGGTTCGAAGGTTGCGACTATTCAATCTTAAATCAAAAGTCTCCCACTCCTTACACTTAAACATACATCGTGAATAATCCTTAAATGGTGATTAATTTAAATTTAATGTGATAAATCAATTTAAATTACCATCCCTACTTGGCACACTTAATGCACCTAGCCCTTTATGTTGCCTTGGACTTGGGAGGTAGCAGGATATTCGTCGAATGATAAACCAAGCTTCATTTAACTTGATGATAGCAATTTCATGAATCCCACTTTCCTTGTAAGAACAGATAATGAAGATGATGTTAGAAATTATACAATCACTCTGACTGGAGGAATGAAAAATTTCCCCTCAAAATCTAGTAGTTTTATACTTAGAGTAAAACTAAAATGCTATTTAGTGGTCCCTAAGGTAAAATCTCCAGTAACATATAAACTTGGCACAAAAGGATTCATAAATATAATGCCATTTAGGCCAGAATAATGTGATGGACTGACTCCAAAATATTTTTTTAGTCTAAATTAATTATAAATACACTTCTAAATTAGATGTAGGCCCTCTTCCTTATTTTATAGACTTTGACGAGCTCCAGTACAAGTACTTTACAACCTCAATGTCTGTTCTTAAGTATTACTAAATATTTGTATATGCAGTTATATAATCAGAAGATGTTCGAGCAGAAACTAATTTCACACTAATTATTAATAAACCAATACCTGATTACATTTTAGATGCAATGAATTAGACTAATTAAACTGAAGATTTAAGTCCAAGAAAAAGTCCGGATTACTACGACATTAATGTTAAAATTACTTCAATATCCTTTAATGGACTGTTAAAAGCAAGGTTTTAACCTGAACTTAAGAAATTTTCTAGCAATTACAAATAAGAAAAGCGAAGTTTTCAGTTTTTCATATTTTTCAAAGGTCCTGATGGATCTGAATAAAATGAAACTTATCAGCTTTAAGATTGGTAAATTGAGTCGCTTGACAGATATTAATTGAGAGCATAGCTGTAATTCCAAAATAGCAAAATAATCTCCTAAAATGTAGAATATTTTATCAAATTAAGATGTAATTATATAGGGAGTTCATAGAGCAGAATTGCACGTATTGCAATTTGAAAGGATATCTTCTGTAAAGTATCTCTTGATTGTTTCGAACACTACTTCAAATAGAATCAAAACCCCAAAACCCTTTCAGTAGTTTGATTGAGTTTTTGATTGATTAAAGTAGACTATTAGTGCATACTTTATTAGGGTTTTAATAGGGTTTATGTAGGGGTTTAATGTTTAAATATTAGTATTTTAAGTGAATATATGCGAGGTTTGGGGTATGTTTATGACAGTGAGTATATAGATTTATTGTTTAAGTTGCGATATGGATGAGATAAATATAATGAATAACTCAAGCCTGTTCTGAATTATACGTCTATAGCAAGGCTACTCCATAAATCTCCAGAACTGTGAGGTCTCACTGTCTATAGCATTGAATTTAAAGAGATAGCATCTTAATTCAAAGCCTAGAGACCCTTAAAATTTTAGCAGCATCATATCGATTACCTAATTAATGATAAGACTCTTAAATACTGGGCTCACTTCTCTCTGGCCTAGAGAGCTGTGATGTTTCATCGCCAATTTCCTGAGCTTCACATCTCTGCTTAATCTATAGCAAACAAATATAAAAAGAATGGAATATCTTACAAGACAGTCAATCGCATTAAGAGAGTGATTGACTTTAAAGTTCCATTTTATAAGATAATTTAAATTATATATTCGATTAAATGCAGAGGTCTTAAAAGCATAATATAAAGTTCATACACGCTGATGAAGCTGTATTTACATTCAATACATTTATATCAAGGTCTTGGTACAAGAGGTATAGTAATATAGAAGTTTATGACTAAGATATAAACTCATGCAATCCTTGGTGGAATCAGTGAAGATAGTGGCCTAGAGACTTATGTTATCCACCCTCGCTCTATAAAGACTGAATAATATATTAAGTTCTTACAATAACTCAGAGACAAATACGATGACTAAGAGATTATTCTGTTGTAGATAACTTATCAGTTCATAAAACTAAAGACTCAAGAAAGGAATATGAAAGGCTAAACATAACACCTGTATTTATCAAAACCCCAAAACCCCTTAATGAGGTTTATAAGTGCTTTGATTTGTAGGAAATTTGATAAGGGTTGGGGTTATTAATTAAATGCGAGACAAAAATAACAAGCTTTTGGGGCCTACTTATGATGAAGAGTATAAAGATTTAGTGTTTAAACTGCGTTATGGATGCGATATGTATAGTGAATAACTCAAACCAGTACTGAACTATAAGTCTATTGCAATGCTCTTAAAGCGTAGTCCCTCAACTGTTCGTTCTCACTGCTTGAAAACTGTATAATTAAAGCAATAATAGCTGAATTCTTAGCCTAAGAGGAAGTCTAAGTTTCTTTGGAAGCATATTGACTATCTTATTAATGAAAAAACTTTGAAGTATTGGGCTCACTTCTCTCTCGACTAACGAGCTATTATGTTTCATCGCCAGTTCCCTGAGTTGAAGATGTCTGCATAGTCTGTTGCAAACATTTATAAACGAAACGGTATCTCTTACAAAGGTGTAAATCGTATCAAGAGAGTTATTGATTTCACTCTGCCATTATACAACAACAACTTAAATTATATTAATAATTAAATGTAGAGAGCCTAATAGAATAATATTAAGTTTATTCATGCTGACGAGCCTGTGTTTACCTTCAACACTTTCCTCTAGAAGTCTTGGTATAAGAGGCATAGTAATATAGA
>ARYC01020797.1:0-14304 GCA_000711775.1 Oxytricha trifallax
TTTTTTGTATTTATGTTTAAATTAATTCCCAATCTTTTGTATTTTATCAATAATATTCAAACATATTAAAGCACTTACAATTTACATATTATACAATGAGAGTTTGAAAAAGTTTTTAATATTTTTAAATTAATTCTTTAACTTTTATTATAAAATTAAATTCAACCAAAATAATATTATAAAAATAGCAAAACTTCTAATAATCATCGTATTGCCGATAAGAACATTACTCTTAGACTATTATTAAGTAGTAAACCTTAAAGTCATGTTACTTTATTGGAAAACAAAAATAAAATAAAAAATAAAACCAAATTTAATAATAAAGGTTCGGCTTTTTTGTTATATTTAAATTTCAGCATAGATTGGTATAAAGAGCCGAACTGGTAATGGCGCTATTAAACTTATGCCAGATAAAATAAATAACAGGTGCAAAAAGGACATACATCATTATTTAGTTTAATAGTGTAATATTTAATTTATTAATTAAAGAGGGATTATTCTTACCATCTCTTGATAATTCAAGAGTTGATTTTTTAAGAGAGAGATAATTAATGGGACGAAAAAAAATTCAAAAGAAAAACATTAATTAGAATAATGTACCCTTTTATCCTGAACTTTCAATGAAAAATTTGTGAGACCATTTCCTGGATGATCAAAATGTTTGTCTTTACTTGCCAATCATTAATGAGAAAAAAATAAAAAACAATAATAGAGTGAGACTTTTTTCTTAACTCCTGAGTGGGCCTAGATGTTAACTGAATATTCATATGCTTCAAGTATGTTTAATATTGTATAAACTTTTTCAGACAAAAAAGGGAAGTCCTTGTTCATGATGCAAGATAAAAAATTAGTGACATAAAAGCAATAGTAACAAATTGGAAACAGAAAAGAGTAATTTAAAAGAAAGTATCTAGGGGGCCAATTAATTGAGAATTTTGATGATTAAATGTAAATTACTAAAAACATAAACGAAGAGAGTAAAAATAATTTTTCAAGTTGATGAAGTCAGACTCATGAATAAATGAGCTCAGCTCCTTTCGCTTTAAAACTGATTATTTCATTTAACCAAGTTAATATGATCTATAAGTTAGTCTATACCCTTTTATGGTATTTTCTTAATATCTTAATTGTTTATGTTTTTATAACTTGTTTTACGATTACGTCACTCTTTTTAAACTGATTATTAACTAGCCTATCAACTATTTCTTTCCTGAACTTATTTTTAAGTATAAACCAATAATTTTAAATTGAATTTTAAACTGGCATATATGGAACGTTATAAATAACTTTTAAACATTTTTCTAGGCAAGTTTACTTTACAATATTTGAATGATGGGTTCTTAAGTTGTCCATAAAAAACACAACTTCCTTATCATTTTAATAAGCTTACAAAGTTTCAATGAATAACTTAAAGTCTTCTTTTAAAATTTATTTGTTGACTATTTTATAACATTTAATTCAACTTAGCTCGATAATCCAGCAACAATTGCTATAGTTTATATGCGATGTCTTTTGTCTTAAATTTGAAATTATTGATATTTATCTCTGCAAGAATTTTTCCTCATTATTTTGTTTGTAGATGATGCTTCAATAAATATTAATTTATAACCTGATTCAATCAAATAATTGATCTTTTGAATCATTTCATCCATCAAGAATAATGTTATTTGTTCTTATAAATATTAAATCTTTGGTTAAATATAAACTTTCTTATATTTAATTCCTTTGAGGTGGTCAAGATTTCTTAACTTAGATGGAGATATCTTTACTGTGGGGAAATTCTCTGTGAAACTTTATATATCTTTAATTTAGTGAAAAAGAAGTACATTTCTAGAGTATTTACTCGTTTAATAAAAAGCAATAATATTCTTTATTGTACTTGCCAATATTCTGATTTTTTGTGCGAATCTAATAAAGCATCCGTTTTAATGTCATTTTTATAAATTTTCGAACAAAATGCACAGAAGTATGCAAGATTTAGGACACTTAACTTAAAGTTCTTATAGGTTTTAAGTTTTTAATAATAACATAAGTACCAAATCTTGAAATATAAATTCTTCTCGAGTTTAGATTTATAGGGTTGCACAATTTATTGACCATTTTATTTATTTTAATTAATGGTAAATCTCCCTATATATTGCGATTAAGAAATTCAAGCTCTGAAGATTTTGCAAAATATAATATTATTCGATTGCCTCTCCGCAGAGATTTTGAAGTCAAAAATTTAGAAACTTGACCCCTAAAAATAGAATTTTATTTGAATATTTTTTGGCGAAAACTAAATAACGTACAATAACATACTGGGAACCAACAATCTTGTCTTCAAAATCAAACACCGATGAATACGACTGTGATTGGTCGCGCATTAAACTTTGATAGTCATCCTTTTTCATTAAATATTTTGGTTTTTATAAATTTAACTTCTCTTTTGATTCTTATTTATTTCCAATAAGAGATCAACCATTCAACACAATTCTACTCAGCCTATCAAACTCCTTTCATTCCACCTCTTATTTACTCTAGTATCGCTCTAAAAAGCCAAATTACTACAAAAATATGCAAAAATGTAAGTATGGTGTACTCAATCACATCTATAAAGCATGAATCTGAGAAGAATATTATTTTGGGACATGTGGCTTCAATCTTGTTCAAGCTTGAAATGGCTCAAAGATAGATTTCCAAATTCATGGACACTTAAACTCATAGCATCTCGGATTCTGACATCGTCAAAGAGTATTCCTTTCCTGGCGCTATCTTTGCAACTACTTTGACAAAATTTCAGCATGGTTTTATATTAATCGTAAGCATTTTTAAAATCATCAAATTATTTTGCACAATCATAGATTTTGAATATTTAAAATTTGAATTGGATGAATTCCTATTTTTTACCAAATTTGACCTAATTATTACAGAGCAGATCGAGTATTTAAAAGCACCAACACTTTTTAAATATCAAAATATTTTAGTATAAAAATGCTATTTTTTACAGATACTACTGAGAAGTCACTCAATACAGTGGAGCACGGTAACAATGCTGCTAACTGAGAATATACACAGGATTACGAATTGTTAGCAGTGAGCAACTGGAGTCAGTAAAGATCTGATAAGCTATAAAGTGGCAGCTATTCAGTAATTTATGCAGATATTGTAACCCAGAGTCATTCTTTTACTAAAGATGCTGAATAAAATGCAGTTTGACATAAAAAATGCGATAGAGAGGACTCTGCTTCTAATTCTTATATAAATCTTTTATTTACAAACGATAAACCCTATTATAACTTACTAATTTCAATTTAAGAGTTTCAAATTTACTTACCTAAATTTATGTGTTTTAAAAAATTATATATTACTTTATTTTTAGCATGAAATATATAGAATATATGCATCAATTAAGCAATAAATCAAATTTAATTAAAATATATACTATATGATTAGTCAATACTTTTTTTAAATATAGATTTAAGGTTTCTTCATAAATTAGTTTAAGTAAATGAATATTAAATTAATAAATTATTTATAAATATTTAATTCAATAAAATAAGTTAAAATATTATTAGATTTTTAAATATCAAAATGTAAGGAAATCAAGAAAAGTTCGGCAATATTTATCGATTGCCTAAAAAATTAATCAAACTAACAAAATAATCTAATGTTTAAAATTATAGACTAGTTAATTTAACTTTATATATTTTGTAAATCATTTGAATATTTTTAATTGTTTTTACCAATTCTTTGCTTGACAGGGTGCATCATATAGAACGTGTCTCTAAAAAGTATCTCCAATTAAGTTTTTTACTATTTTAAGCAAGTTGAAAAGAACAAAATTTGTTTAAAGTAATTCTAATATAGTGTTCTTACTTTTAAGTTTAGACTTTTTGAGCATTTCTCTAAAATAACTCATTAGATGTCTCTAAGAGGGCTTTATAAGCCAAAAAGGAGGATAGTGGAAGTAATCCTAGTCCTGATTGTAAATAATTTCGCATATCTCACTATGTACTACTAATTTATTTATAAAAATATAAATGTAATAAATCGTTATAAAAATCTATTTTAAATGTCTAGCAAAAATAAATAAGTTAATTGATATAAATTCTAGACATGCAATGACAAACTGGTAAAAAAGTTGCAATAAATATTCAACAGCAACTATAAGATTAAAATGAAATGCTAACAAAATATATACTACAACAAAAAATGCTTATATGAATACAAGAAACGTTAGTTTTTTAATGATTAAAGAAATAGAATTAATTTTAAGTAAAAGTGATAAGAAAAAATGAATAAATTTTATTAATATTGGAATGTTTTTTTTATTTTGCATTGATTTATTTTTGCAGATCCATCAATTAAAAGTTACATTATTTATATCCAATTATTTAAATGATTATATCAATCAAACTGTATTATAAATTTTAAGCTTCTTATTTATGATAAATATAAAATTTAGATTGAAGAATAAATAAGCCTAATATCACATATTCTTTGTTTAATGGTACATATACTCGTATGGCTATATAAAAAGTTGAGGAAGTTGCCAAGTTTAAAATAAACTGATTAATCTACTGAATTTAGGGATGTAGAAACTTATCTATAAAATTGTTAACTTAAAGAATGAGGATTATGAAAATTGGATTATTGATGATAGAATTAGGAGGATACTCCGAAATATAAGAAGAAATATTCTTTTGCAAATGAAAATATTACAAATGATGATTTAAAATAATGGTGGGTATAAAAAAAATATTAATAGTAAATCCAGTTACCAGATATTGATCTATAATATAATAATAATAATAATAATAATTAGATCACATTGAGGTCTCAAGGGACCCCCGATCTTGTATATGTTTAATAAATGTAAGGGACAAGCCCTTTTACAAGTTCAAGTGATTATAAGTAAATTTGGGCATTAACTGTCTCACTAAAAATTCATCTTAATTTTCTTCTTCTCTGTCATCTTCTGAAGCCATTTCTTTTTCTTTCTGTTTTCCTTTCTCTGTCTCTTTCTGAGTTGGAAAGTTGGCTGTTTAATTTTGGAAGAGATAGACCAACGTTGAATTTTTCTTATGAACCGTCTTTATCGTTGGTGAGAAGTGCTCTCTCTTGTAAGCTTCTTAATTAAAGTTCACCTTAGTATATGGAACTTAGTTAGTTAAGTAATTGGATTTCCCATTATTCAAATCTTGGGTCCTGATTACTGTTTTTGGAGTTAATAAGTTTCTAGAGTAGTTTGTATCTTATGTCTTGTTTCATTGTTTTGTACATGACACTTTCAGAAAGTATTTATTAAACTCTTGTTGTTTCCAAAAGAATATCTGGTTTAATCCTTTTATACATTAGTATATGTATGAGGTTTATATCTTCTATTGAATTATGATTAGATTATGAGCAGTTTCTGTTCAGACGGGATTTCTGATGTCCAGTTCCCTATTAAGTACCTTAGGTTCTGGTATAGTATCTAGTACCTTTGGTATTACCTAGTTAGAATTTCTGGGTGATTCTTAGCATATCTTGGAGGTCAGTTGGAGTGATTCCTCTAATATCTTTGTTAAGTAAATAGGTACTGTGTGCTACATTGGGAGTTGGCAAATGGGGTTGGGTTAAGTCTCTGTTTTCGGTGAGTTGGATTTGCTTGAATTGAAAAATTGAAGTTTGTATTACTGTGGTTGTATTACAGTGTTGTCTTTAAAGTTAGGTAGCTTTTGTGTTACCTCAAAAGTTCTTTATCTTTCCACATCTTCCACAATGGGGTTTTGGTATAGGGGTCTTTGGGTGTTGTGTTTTGAAGCTTTTTTCCTCTTCTTTTAGGACAGTTTAAGTTTATAGTAGTATCTTTTCTAGTAGTAGAGTTGTTCTCTTTCAAAGGCTAGGTAAGCTTCTTCCTCATCTTCTTCTTCCTCATCATCTTCATCTGAGGTCCAATCTTCTTCAGATGGTGGGTTGAGGTTTTGTTTGCTGTTGTTGGCTAGGAAATTTTTGGCAAAGTTGCTTAAATCCATGTATTGATTTCTGATTTGTTCATCATCAATCATGATTTATTTGTGGCTAAGTTTGTTAGAGTGAGGTTATATTATCTTCTAGCAAAGCTCAAAAGTATGACTTAGGTTATGGGTCTTTTGTTTGATTAGTATTTAGTAGTAGTACCTATCATCCATATCCTGAGATGAGTCTTAATCCGACTCTGATAACTTTTTTTTGTAGAAAAATACATTCTAGCTGTCCTCGATGATCATTTGCTCATCAGAGGATTCGCTGCCAGTTGCCCAGCAGCGTTCCCTTTCTTAGCCCTTATGGACTAGGTAGGGGAGAGAGCTCTATATAGACTTGGTAAAGGTTCGTTACATTTCACCCCAGAGCAAGTTTCTATCTAATTTAATAATAAAATTATCTATAATATAATAATATAACGAAGGATATATATTTTAAATATAGTATTTGGGAAGTTAAAAAATAATTTTAAAGCAAATTGATATATAAATAAACATATAGAATCAATAGTAGATTCTATAATAATTTATTGTGAAAATAATTGATTACGAAAGCTTAGATAATTGGATAGATTTTATTATTATTAAGATTAATATTGATGGAATTCCTTTCAAAATTACTTCCTTTTAAAAATTCTAACAGATATTCTTTGACATAGTTTAAAAGATTAATTTTTAAACAATGAATATATTTAATTGTCCTTGGCTGCTATACCATCAATTATAAAGTTTAATCTTATAGTAAACATTTGGGATTAATTGAGTGTTTAAACTCCCCGTGTTTATCATCAGTTGGTACTAAATTTTGTCAATTTTTTAATATTCTGTAAATTGAAAGATATTACATAGCAAAAAATACTGAACAATTATTTATTTTAATCATTAGATAGTATTTTTTCTTTTTAAGATTTGTGATGATGTACTAACTAAAAATTATTATATTTCTCTTATCTAAATTATGTGGTAGTCAGCTCATTATATAATAGCTTTCCATTCATAAAATTTAAATTACTTAAATATAGCACATTATATAAAAAAAATAACCGTGAATAGTTTATTTTAACTTAATTAATCTATACAATCACCTTTTTTTTATAATCTTCACAATTAAAAAAACAATTATAACCACATCTAGGAAAAATAACATCCGCAGTAAAATGCAAGTTAGGTTAAATATATATACATATATTTCCTTTTAAGAATATTTATTTTATTTAATTAATAGAATAATTGAATAAATATTTAGTAAAAAAAAGGAAAATATCCATTTTATTATTATTAATATATTTGATTTCAAAAGAAATCTTGAGTATAATTTCCAGTTAGGTTTATTATATTATGTATATCTTTGACAAATTAGGTATAAAGTCCGAATATTTCACCCTTTACTGACAAGACTTATACTATTTATTACTAATTAAAGGTTATTATAAGGTTTTATAAAACACTTGTTTCACTTATAGTTTCACTTTAATAATAAGCTATTTTCTTTGAAATAATCACCATCAAATAATAATTAAGTCAATATAATTTAAATAATAATTACATTATTATGCATAAAAATTGCATTAATAACTATCATTAGCTGAGTAATTATTATTTTTATCATCATCATAGCTTTCATCTAGTGATAGACCTGATTTTGAAGGAGGGCATCGTATATAAAAACGAAGTAAATAATTTGTTAATAATTATTTTGATATTCAAATCCAATTAATTAATAATCATTGTTTATATTAATTAATAAGAATATTTTCCACAATACATATAATCTATGTTTCATTGGATCATACCTCATGATTTTATTAACTTAATCTGTAGGAACATGCGTATCAGTTTCATTCACTCCCTTCTAAAACTTATATCTACAACTAAATGTTTGGCATTCTCTTAATCGAATAATTTGATTTAAAAACATAAAATTAAATATGAAGAAACAATTTGCATATATTGATAAATTGACGTATTTATCCCCAAGCAATGTGTATTTCAAATAGGCATAAAAAACATTCTCTTTAGGGGAAGTTGCTCAAACTTCTCTGCTAGTGTCTTTTAAACTTAAAATTACTAGTATAATTTAAAGTTTTTTACTTGTTTGATGTTTCTATGCTTTAAACTGTAATCATAATTTACTGTTTTCATTATAAATAAATCTATTCCCTTATTTATTTAAGATTTATGCAATTGCTGTGTTTTATTTAATTATTTCCTAATTAGAATATTCAAGGTATATCTGAAACACTAACGTCCTAGTTTCAAGATAAACCAAAACTAATCATTTATTTATATGTTCGATTTTAAACAGCAGTAGTTGAATGAATGAAGCATGTAGACACGTGTTTATATCGCAAAGAGATTCTTTTATCATAAATAACTAACACAAGAGCTTACTTAGAATATTCATTTAGTTTAATCACAAATTGGTTTTTTTAATCTTTCTTTTCGTTGATTTATTATTGGAACAGCATTAAATGTTCAAATAGTTAGTTTATTAACTTATACTTTAAATTTTCTAATATTTCTTAAGAAATCCAGTATTTATATGATTAAATTGTAGCACTTTTTAAACGCTATAAAATAGATGCATTTCAAACATAATCAGCTAGTGGTGTGAATATCTCTTAAAATCCTTCCACTTTTAATCATTTTATCCAATTGCTCAAGATGTCGAGTGTATCTGCTGAATCTACGAATCTATGACCTCAATTAATTGTTTAATTTCCTCCATTTAAATCTTTTATAGATAATGTATTTTAATTGTTTAATTGATGATATTGCATGATTTTATTTCCCAATTATTTAAATAATTGTGAAATAATTAATAATTTTGAATAAGACCTCAAATTTGAATGAATAAGTTTTATTCTGAAAATCAGAGTAGTCGCTTATCAACCTTCCTCACAAAAGACACAATCAAATGGCTCAAAATAATGCTGTTCTAATTTCATATTCATTTATTAGGTATTCTTAAACTATGCAATAGCTTTTGTTTAGAACTTGGTTAAAGAAGTTTATGATAAAGATTTAATATCGCAGAAATATTACTCGACATATAAGAAAATACAAAAAGTTTAAGAAATTATAACCATGGATAGCCAAATGTAAGTGGAAATTTGACAATATATCTTGGTGGGGTTTAATGACAGGTTTTAAAGTCAATGATAAATTATCAGAACCATAAATTTTTAATTATATCGAATTTGTAATTAATAAATAATATGAATATTCCAGTCTTTCAATCTCTATTAACATTGCTTATACATTTTCAATGAACCAATTTATCATTAAATATTTACTAATAATTCTGCATTAATTTACCGTAATGAATAATAAAAACGATTGACTGCTTATGACAAATGTTCTTCTCCAAATAAGAGCATTGAGTATGCATAAATGTAGATTTTATACTGTTATTTACACAAAATTATTATTAAATGTAGTTTATATTAATATATGAAAAGAATGATATTGATATGAAAGATCAAAATTTCAAAATTTATTCAACTTCACTTTGCTCCAAAGAAACAAGGGATGTAGTTAATTTAAAAAAGAGAGAAAATAGTTCATTTATAATGTTTTAGAATATCAGTATCCCTATGAAAATCTAATGATGAAATAACATTTTAGCTAAACTTGAGAGGCTAATATATATCTACAACGAAGAGAAACTCAGATGATATTTTTATTCATCCGTATTGACATTGAATTTTAGATCTTTTAAGTTGAATAAGACTGGAAAAATCATTAAAATGAGCAATATAATATATTGGGTATTATTTATTGGGAATTACATAAATTTTATAATTTACTATGACAATGCGTAAAATCCAAGTAGGCTGTAAAAATTATAATCAAAATTATTTAATATAATAGCTATAATATTTAATGAAAATATTAAAGCAACTCCATATAGAACAAATAAATAAAATTCTTAGACTCAGGTTTAGCATCTAATCTCCTAACTGAGACAGTCTTGTTTGCTTATCCTACAAATTTATTATTGAATTGTTGATAGTTAAAATGCACGTAGTCAGATATATCTGCCTGAATAAAATTAACATCAAATAAATTTATCCTAAGTAGAGATAAAGTATAATGCAGTAGTTAACTCGAGAATAAGTGCACTTCATTAAATCATAAACTTAGTTATAAAAAATATAGCATTTAACAATTGATTAAAATTTAAGCAAAATATAATAAAATATCATGGATTATTGAAGAGTGCTACATCTCTAAAGAAAATTTATAAAAAATTTGGAACTAAATATAGATAAATAAAAAAATGATATCACCCCGCACAATAAAAATAAATATAAATAAACCAAGAAAGAATCCTTTAGTTTTCATAGTAAGTGAGATTTGCAAGTAAATTCAAAGATTATATATATTTATATATATATTGATGAGATTTACATTACAACCATTCTCTCTCAAGAACAGGGCCTTGAAAAACAAATATAATAATATAGAATTATTATAATAAAGAGTGAGGTTTTAAGCTTAAGCATTGATACTTTAAATCTCATACCAGCGCGTAGTAGAGGAGTATTATATTTCAGAAAATTCAATTAATGCACAAAAATTTATAAAATGCTTGGAATAACTCTATAATTATAACAAACAACAAAAGATTACAATATTTATGGACAATCATCGCGTCCATAGGTCAAGACAAGTTTAATAGTTTATTAAAGACAAAGGCTGGAATATTATTTACAATGCACCTTACTCACCTCAGTACCATTGTTTTGAAGAAGTGTTCGCCTATATAAAAAAATGCACAATAATTATATAAGGCAATTAAACTTTGAATTAACAAACAAAGAATATTTTGAAATAATAATAAATTCAATATATCAAGTTGATAAAAATTTTATTAGGAAAATAATTGATCTACATTTTGAGAAAACAGAGGACTGCCAAGAGACTTAAGAGTAATTGTGAAATTAGAGTCATTTATTGTGTTTTAATTAAATTAAAAATAATTCATATATCAAACTTAAACTTTTTCTAATTATAAATTTTGAATTCCTCATTTCTTAAACGTCTAATTATTCCATCTCAACATTTTTAGGTTTGATAAACTATTATTAAAGCTCATATTACTTTTCTTTTTACTATTGTCTTTTAGCCTTATTATAGACTTTAAGCATTGCGCTTCCTTTGCATCTTGCCTCTATAATTATAAATATTAGTAATTTTATTTAAGTTACTTGAGAAAAGGGTTCAGATTAAATTTCTTTAAAAATATCATCTCTTATTACAATGGCTCATTCCGAGATGTGGCCAGCATCAAAAACATTTCTTATTATGTTTTAATCAATTACAAGATTCTCTAAATACTAGGGTGCCAGAGTGCGTACAATATTAAAGAAAAACTCTCTCTCTTGAAGTTGTTTCTAATCATATAATAATTCAAGTGATTCATGAGTTAAGCATCTCACTTAACTTGGTTCAGGATGCTTTCAATTTTTAATATAGGATAATGTGGAACATTAATTTTGTTGATATCTTTTTAATTTATTAAGGATTTGGTATCTTGTAGGTAATCTCTGATGAATCTTATGGTAGTATTTTTATAACTTGGCATGCAAAAACCTTCTATTAAATTTATATAAAATGAAAAGTTTACTATGGTATTTAAGGAAAGTGTACCAGTCTTGTTTGGAACTTATCTTCCTACCAGCAGACTCAACTGTTTATATATTCATGTAATAATATTAGCTCTGTTTTTAATCAATCAGAATTAACTCTAAAATTTATATTGATTATTATAAATCTTTTTGAATTTTAAATAACTAGCAAGTTGATGACTCTAACTTAATATACCAGAATTTTATAGTTATAGGCATAATTTGTCAAAAATCTTTCAGAATATAATTGTTCTTATAAGATTTAAAAGTTAATTCTTTTGGAATTTACATTATTAATTATACTTTATATGTAAGGTTTTAATTCTATCCAAATTTATATATTATATTAAATTAATTACTAAATATTAAATGAGCAGCAACCGTCGGCACTTTTTAAAAACTGTTAATGGTTCAATTTTTATTCGTATAATTTAATAATAATTTATTAGGGAAGCTTTATTAAAGATCTGAACACAAATTAAGCTTTGTGATACATTTTTTTAATAATTTTGAACTTTAACAATTAATTTTATTACTCTTTACATTATAGATGCCACAAAAATTATAACAAGAAGCAAGAATTCAGGAACTTAGAGTGAGATAAACAAATTGAACGATATAGAAGAGTTTAAGTTTACTTATCCAAAGTTTGAAAAGTGGTGCCAACAACACAAAAAAGATAGAAATTTAATTATATTACCAAAATACTTAGTCACTTGTCAAGAATGAGTAATAATTGAGTCAAAATTCATAATATAATAAATAATTTTAAAATTAATTTTTTATTCAAATTAAAAAGCAGGTATCTCAAAATTTTTATCATTTCGAGAAATATGCCAAATAAATACAAACAAATAATCAAACATTAAATTATTTTACATAAATGAAATTAAGTATTGCTATAAATGTAAGTTCATTTTAAAAGTTTCTAGCTTTAATTATATTTACTATATTTTATAGAACATTCGGATTATTTTTAAATATCTCTATTTAATTAATTATTTATTAACTAAATTTATTTAGTCTATATTGAGTTTAAAAATTAACTTATATTTATGATAATACTTAACTTATTTTATGCATAATAAATAGTTTAATGTTTGATTATTTAATAGTATTTATTTGGCAGTATCTTGAAATGATCAAAATTTTGAGATGCAAGCTATATAATTAAAGTAAAAAAATAATTTAAATATAGTGTAAATAAATGGTTGATTATGAATTTTAATTCTGGATTTTGCCTCAATGTAACAAAATATACAATCAAGAATAATTCAGGAAGCACAGATATGATAACAAATAAAAAAATGGCGAATATAAAATTTTGCCAAAATTTAAGGGTCTATATATGTGTAATGTGAAAGATTGCAAGTTCTAGCCAAACAAAGATAGAGAATAATTAATAAGAAACCTTTTATATTACAATGAACAATAATTACTCTCAATAAATATAAAACCTCTAGTAATCTTAATTTATTATATATAATTAATATAGGATGTTTTTAAAGAGTATTAGCTTGAATAATACTAAATAAGGATTATTAATAAATCAGAAAATTAAAAAGACTTTCCAAATTATTACGACCTTTATGTTAGCTAACTATTAAAAGAAGAAAATTAAGAAAAAGATGAAATCCTTAATAATGACAATTTGGAAGAATAAATAAATACTTTTTAAAATTGCAATAATCAAATTGAACAAGACGAATCAGAAATAAAATAAAATATTAATTTTACAAAACCTTGTTCCTAGAGATCTAATAGTTTATGGTTAAATTACTTAGAATAATTTGGTAATAAGTGTTTTGGAAAACTTAATAAAAATCAGCAAGATTTAAAGAAAAAATACTAAAGCTATAAATTTACTTATCTATTATACAACAAACAAGAATACGATAACTTTTGGAGTTAAGATAAATTTATGAAATTATTCAAACTAAAATAGCAAAAATTTCAAAATCAAATACTAGGAGCCAAACTTGAGAATAAAGAAATTATAAAAATAATAAGATTCTAGTAGTTACACTAAAAACAATTTTAAACAAAAGAATTGATTAATAATTGTTGAATCTTGGCATTTTTGGAATGCTATAGTCTATTTAAGAATTACATGAATATGATATTGTTCACAGAGATATTAAGCCTGATAATTTCTCGATTGACAATGACACAGAATTTTTAATATTTTTCAGATATTATAAGTATTGCATCAAGCGAAATGACGTTTCAAACTCAAGGCCATGCCCTAATAATAAATACATAAATTCTTAACTCAAGCTCACTAGCGGTGACAAATAATAATATATATTCAGCAGATTCAATAATATTGGAATATTTTTCAGTCAAACGGAAATTTAAATTTATAAATGAAAGAAACAGGGAGTAAAGAAAAGAGTTGAGGCATTTTTATAGAAATTTGTTCAAAATTTAGAAATTAAAAAATTGCTTTACAGAGTATTAGTTAAGCATAACCCCGAGGTATAAATATCTGACTTGTTATAATGTTTTTACTCACTAGATTAATGATTATATAGAATTAATTTTATTAATATTTAAAACTTAATGGTCTTTACTTAATGATCATCATTACAACGTAAACACAACCTGAAATTAAATGATTAAAGAGTTAATTAATCAAATAACTTAAAAATATATCAGTTCCAGACCACCCCTAAACTCACCAG
>ARYC01020798.1:0-18321 GCA_000711775.1 Oxytricha trifallax
AGTTTATGATAAAGATTTAATATCGCAGAAATATTACTCGACATATAAGAAAATACAAAAAGTTTAAGAAATTATAACCATGGATAGCCAAATGTAAGTGGAAATTTGACAATATATCTTGGTGGGGTTTAATGACAGGTTTTAAAGTCAATGATAAATTATCAGAACCATAAATTTTTAATTATATCGAATTTGTAATTAATAAATAATATGAATATTCCAGTCTTTCAATCTCTATTAACATTGCTTATACATTTTCAATGAACCAATTTATCATTAAATATTTACTAATAATTCTGCATTAATTTACCGTAATGAATAATAAAAACGATTGACTGCTTATGACAAATGTTCTTCTCCAAATAAGAGCATTGAGTATGCATAAATGTAGATTTTATACTGTTATTTACACAAAATTATTATTAAATGTAGTTTATATTAATATATGAAAAGAATGATATTGATATGAAAGATCAAAATTTCAAAATTTATTCAACTTCACTTTGCTCCAAAGAAACAAGGGATGTAGTTAATTTAAAAAAGAGAGAAAATAGTTCATTTATAATGTTTTAGAATATCAGTATCCCTATGAAAATCTAATGATGAAATAACATTTTAGCTAAACTTGAGAGGCTAATATATATCTACAACGAAGAGAAACTCAGATGATATTTTTATTCATCCGTATTGACATTGAATTTTAGATCTTTTAAGTTGAATAAGACTGGAAAAATCATTAAAATGAGCAATATAATATATTGGGTATTATTTATTGGGAATTACATAAATTTTATAATTTACTATGACAATGCGTAAAATCCAAGTAGGCTGTAAAAATTATAATCAAAATTATTTAATATAATAGCTATAATATTTAATGAAAATATTAAAGCAACTCCATATAGAACAAATAAATAAAATTCTTAGACTCAGGTTTAGCATCTAATCTCCTAACTGAGACAGTCTTGTTTGCTTATCCTACAAATTTATTATTGAATTGTTGATAGTTAAAATGCACGTAGTCAGATATATCTGCCTGAATAAAATTAACATCAAATAAATTTATCCTAAGTAGAGATAAAGTATAATGCAGTAGTTAACTCGAGAATAAGTGCACTTCATTAAATCATAAACTTAGTTATAAAAAATATAGCATTTAACAATTGATTAAAATTTAAGCAAAATATAATAAAATATCATGGATTATTGAAGAGTGCTACATCTCTAAAGAAAATTTATAAAAAATTTGGAACTAAATATAGATAAATAAAAAAATGATATCACCCCGCACAATAAAAATAAATATAAATAAACCAAGAAAGAATCCTTTAGTTTTCATAGTAAGTGAGATTTGCAAGTAAATTCAAAGATTATATATATTTATATATATATTGATGAGATTTACATTACAACCATTCTCTCTCAAGAACAGGGCCTTGAAAAACAAATATAATAATATAGAATTATTATAATAAAGAGTGAGGTTTTAAGCTTAAGCATTGATACTTTAAATCTCATACCAGCGCGTAGTAGAGGAGTATTATATTTCAGAAAATTCAATTAATGCACAAAAATTTATAAAATGCTTGGAATAACTCTATAATTATAACAAACAACAAAAGATTACAATATTTATGGACAATCATCGCGTCCATAGGTCAAGACAAGTTTAATAGTTTATTAAAGACAAAGGCTGGAATATTATTTACAATGCACCTTACTCACCTCAGTACCATTGTTTTGAAGAAGTGTTCGCCTATATAAAAAAATGCACAATAATTATATAAGGCAATTAAACTTTGAATTAACAAACAAAGAATATTTTGAAATAATAATAAATTCAATATATCAAGTTGATAAAAATTTTATTAGGAAAATAATTGATCTACATTTTGAGAAAACAGAGGACTGCCAAGAGACTTAAGAGTAATTGTGAAATTAGAGTCATTTATTGTGTTTTAATTAAATTAAAAATAATTCATATATCAAACTTAAACTTTTTCTAATTATAAATTTTGAATTCCTCATTTCTTAAACGTCTAATTATTCCATCTCAACATTTTTAGGTTTGATAAACTATTATTAAAGCTCATATTACTTTTCTTTTTACTATTGTCTTTTAGCCTTATTATAGACTTTAAGCATTGCGCTTCCTTTGCATCTTGCCTCTATAATTATAAATATTAGTAATTTTATTTAAGTTACTTGAGAAAAGGGTTCAGATTAAATTTCTTTAAAAATATCATCTCTTATTACAATGGCTCATTCCGAGATGTGGCCAGCATCAAAAACATTTCTTATTATGTTTTAATCAATTACAAGATTCTCTAAATACTAGGGTGCCAGAGTGCGTACAATATTAAAGAAAAACTCTCTCTCTTGAAGTTGTTTCTAATCATATAATAATTCAAGTGATTCATGAGTTAAGCATCTCACTTAACTTGGTTCAGGATGCTTTCAATTTTTAATATAGGATAATGTGGAACATTAATTTTGTTGATATCTTTTTAATTTATTAAGGATTTGGTATCTTGTAGGTAATCTCTGATGAATCTTATGGTAGTATTTTTATAACTTGGCATGCAAAAACCTTCTATTAAATTTATATAAAATGAAAAGTTTACTATGGTATTTAAGGAAAGTGTACCAGTCTTGTTTGGAACTTAATCTTCCTACCAGCAGACTCAACTGTTTATATATTCATGTAATAATATTAGCTCTGTTTTTAATCAATCAGAATTAACTCTAAAATTTATATTGATTATTATAAATCTTTTTGAATTTTAAATAACTAGCAAGTTGATGACTCTAACTTAATATACCAGAATTTTATAGTTATAGGCATAATTTGTCAAAAATCTTTCAGAATATAATTGTTCTTATAAGATTTAAAAGTTAATTCTTTTGGAATTTACATTATTAATTATACTTTATATGTAAGGTTTTAATTCTATCCAAATTTATATATTATATTAAATTAATTACTAAATATTAAATGAGCAGCAACCGTCGGCACTTTTTAAAAACTGTTAATGGTTCAATTTTTATTCGTATAATTTAATAATAATTTATTAGGGAAGCTTTATTAAAGATCTGAACACAAATTAAGCTTTGTGATACATTTTTTTAATAATTTTGAACTTTAACAATTAATTTTATTACTCTTTACATTATAGATGCCACAAAAATTATAACAAGAAGCAAGAATTCAGGAACTTAGAGTGAGATAAACAAATTGAACGATATAGAAGAGTTTAAGTTTACTTATCCAAAGTTTGAAAAGTGGTGCCAACAACACAAAAAAGATAGAAATTTAATTATATTACCAAAATACTTAGTCACTTGTCAAGAATGAGTAATAATTGAGTCAAAATTCATAATATAATAAATAATTTTAAAATTAATTTTTTATTCAAATTAAAAAGCAGGTATCTCAAAATTTTTATCATTTCGAGAAATATGCCAAATAAATACAAACAAATAATCAAACATTAAATTATTTTACATAAATGAAATTAAGTATTGCTATAAATGTAAGTTCATTTTAAAAGTTTCTAGCTTTAATTATATTTACTATATTTTATAGAACATTCGGATTATTTTTAAATATCTCTATTTAATTAATTATTTATTAACTAAATTTATTTAGTCTATATTGAGTTTAAAAATTAACTTATATTTATGATAATACTTAACTTATTTTATGCATAATAAATAGTTTAATGTTTGATTATTTAATAGTATTTATTTGGCACGTATCTTGAAATGATCAAAATTTTGAGATGCAAGCTATATAATTAAAGTAAAAAAATAATTTAAATATAGTGTAAATAAATGGTTGATTATGAATTTTAATTCTGGATTTTGCCTCAATGTAACAAAATATACAATCAAGAATAATTCAGGAAGCACAGATATGATAACAAATAAAAAAATGGCGAATATAAAATTTTGCCAAAATTTAAGGGTCTATATATGTGTAATGTGAAAGATTGCAAGTTCTAGCCAAACAAAGATAGAGAATAATTAATAAGAAACCTTTTATATTACAATGAACAATAATTACTCTCAATAAATATAAAACCTCTAGTAATCTTAATTTATTATATATAATTAATATAGGATGTTTTTAAAGAGTATTAGCTTGAATAATACTAAATAAGGATTATTAATAAATCAGAAAATTAAAAAGACTTTCCAAATTATTACGACCTTTATGTTAGCTAACTATTAAAAGAAGAAAATTAAGAAAAAGATGAAATCCTTAATAATGACAATTTGGAAGAATAAATAAATACTTTTTAAAATTGCAATAATCAAATTGAACAAGACGAATCAGAAATAAAATAAAATATTAATTTTACAAAACCTTGTTCCTAGAGATCTAATAGTTTATGGTTAAATTACTTAGAATAATTTGGTAAATAAGTGTTTTGGAAAACTTAATAAAAATCAGCAAGATTTAAAGAAAAAATACTAAAGCTATAAATTTACTTATCTATTATACAACAAACAAGAATACGATAACTTTTGGAGTTAAGATAAATTTATGAAATTATTCAAACTAAAATAGCAAAAATTTCAAAATCAAATACTAGGAGCCAAACTTGAGAATAAAGAAATTATAAAAATAATAAGATTCTAGTAGTTACACTAAAAACAATTTTAAACAAAAGAATTGATTAATAATTGTTGAATCTTGGCATTTTTGGAATGCTATAGTCTATTTAAGAATTACATGAATATGATATTGTTCACAGAGATATTAAGCCTGATAATTTCTCGATTGACAATGACACAGAATTTTTAATATTTTTCAGATATTATAAGTATTGCATCAAGCGAAATGACGTTTCAAACTCAAGGCCATGCCCTAATAATAAATACATAAATTCTTAACTCAAGCTCACTAGCGGTGACAAATAATAATATATATTCAGCAGATTCAATAATATTGGAATATTTTTCAGTCAAACGGAAATTTAAATTTATAAATGAAAGAAACAGGGAGTAAAGAAAAGAGTTGAGGCATTTTTATAGAAATTTGTTCAAAATTTAGAAATTAAAAAATTGCTTTACAGAGTATTAGTTAAGCATAACCCCGAGGTATAAATATCTGACTTGTTATAATGTTTTTACTCACTAGATTAATGATTATATAGAATTAATTTTATTAATATTTAAAACTTAATGGTCTTTACTTAATGATCATCATTACAACGTAAACACAACCTGAAATTAAATGATTAAAGAGTTAATTAATCAAATAACTTAAAAATATATCAGTTCCAGACCACCCCTAAACTCACCAGTTACGTGGACATTGATCTTTAACTCCGTAGCTATAAATATATTACCAAGATATTGACAACGGTAGATTGTTGGTTGCATTTTGAGATTTGAGAAAAATCCAAAAAATCATTATAAATATTGAAATTTTTTGCAAATATCAATCTTATGATTAAATCATGTCGTGTGCAATTCATAGCTTCTTATTGAAAATTGACGATTTTTTAAAGGATTAGATCTTTGAGTTGTGTGATTAAATACAGAAAATATTTTCACCTTGAAATAAAATATTAAGAATTAATATGGAAATTCTAAAAAATTAATTAAATTTAAATTTAATTAAAAATTCCCCTTTAAACTTAAAAGCTGAGAATCGCACGAAAGGCCTTCAAAATTCGTGTATGTAGAATAGCAAAAATTGCAAAAAATTATTTATTTTTTATCATATTTTTAATCTTAAAATGGAGAAAAGTACAATAGTGAACTTAATTATTGCTTCTCAGGGTGCTGAGAGCACAAGAAAAATCGAGAATTTATTATGTTTAAATATAAATAAAATGGGAAAAAGCATAAATAATAATAAATAAAACCCCATTGATCGATCAATTAAAAAGCTAGGTTGGAGTTAAGAACAATTAGATTAAACTTTAATTATTATTGCCGTACAATTTGAATGTTTGGGCTTATTATTAAAACTATTGGCTCGATTAATTGTCCTTATAAAGTAATCCAATCAGAGTGTGTATATTTGATTTTAACCTAATTATAATAAATATTAGCCAATAATAATTTAATTTTAATCTAATTATTCCTAACTCCAATCCTCGCTTATAAAATGATCTATGGGGTTTTAAATAACTAATATGTGTCGCTTTTAATATTTAACCATTTAGACAAATTAATCAAAACGGCTATATTATAAAAAAACACACTTTATAACCCAGAAACTCCAAGATCATATTTCAAAACCCCAAAATCTTCTTCCACGGGTAAATCAAAATGCCGAAATCCGTTTTGTTTGAAGTGTAGTGTGTTTGATAATTATGTTTTAACATGAGACAAATAGCCCTTTATTAATTCTGTTTACAGTGTATGATTACCAAGTGTTTAGAGTGCATACCTTAATTAGTGCGAAGCTTTATTTGTGTAATGAGCATATGTATGAAGGTCATTCATATTGACTATCGCAGTTCTACAAGCTGAAATTGGAACGGTGATGATCGATGTGCTAATATATTAAAGAGATCCTGCATTGAGTGGACCTGCATTGAAAGAAACAAGATTTGAGTTCTGTAGGAAGAGTTGGTTGGCTTCATAAGCAAATGTTAATATTGCTTCAAATACAAAGTTGGAAAGTGCGATAGCCACAGCCATGATTGATTTTAATTATTATAATTATAAGCTTGTATTTTAAACTACTCTTTTATAAAGAGTGATTTCCTTTATTAGGCTCAGCAGCATATATTGCTTCTGTTACAAAACATTATCAAACAAATCTATAGTAAAGAGTGTACAGCCACTTTTTAATACTGAACACCCACATAAAATTAAATGTCTTCTCCACTTAAGCTATGTACAATTTCAGAGATTCTCTTCATGAGCTGCTGCCAAGATATGTTAGATGTGATTATCTTGGTTGGAGTTTACAGTATCACCTTTGAGTTGCTTCTTAACGAATGAGAAGAGATACTTTATAGGATTCAGCCAGGGCGAATACTCAGCATTGAATAGAACATTGACCTTGAACTTCCTGGCTGTCTCGAGCATCTCTGAATACTTATGAATGACTGCGTTATCCATCAAGAGTACTACCTACTTGGAGTGGAGATCTTTGCCCGTTCTCACACTTCAGAAGGTATGATATATGAAATTCTCAAAGAAGGAGGAGTAGAAAGCGCCCTCTATGATTTAACTTGAGAGGATTCGATTTTAAGATATCGTCGCTATAAATGACATCAATAACAGCTGCCTCTTTTTGGGGCTCTTCTAGAAAAAAGTTCCCTTACCTTCATGCCATAGCTACCTATATTAAGCTTCATTTTATTATGATATTCTGCAATTCTTTTAAACTTGGAGGCTTCCTGATAATCATAAAAATAGCCAAAATTGCTCTTTATAAAACCCCATTAGTCAATTAAGAATGAAGATTGGGGACTAAGAATAATGAAATTAAGAATTAATTATAATTGGCTGAAATTAAATATAATTAGGCTAAAAACAAATTTACGCACCCTGATTGGTTTATTTTATAGAGACAATTAATCGAGGCAATGGCTTTAATAATTAGCCAAAACTTTAATAATTTACGCCAATTATAATTAATTCTCAATTTTATTATTCTTAATCCCCAATCTTCATTCTTAATTGACTAACGGGGTTTTATCTAGCTCAAACTTCTCGCTCTCTCACTATATTTTGACTTTCAATAAATAGCAAATGTTACTATGACTATCACTAAGATTTAGAGAAATTACTTATATTTTCCAAAGAATGAGTAATAATCAAAAATTTATAAATATAAAATATAAGCTTATAATAAATTTTTAATTTATTTTTATTGTTTATTATGCCATAGCGAATAAATCTTTATTTTAAAAAGTGAACAATGTTTTTAATAAAATGTATTTCTAAATAGATTATAAAAGTTGAAGATATAATAGGTCATTAAAACAACCAATAAAAATTATTTTTATTATATATTTACTAATCATATTGGATAAATTATTATTATATTTAAATGTCTATAAGTTGTATAGAAATGAAAGTTAACATAGTCAAAATTAATGTTAATAATTAATGACGAGCTAACGCAAAATCTATTTTTTAGACTTAGCTCGTCAAATAAAAATGATATTTAATTTAATAATTATAAATAATCTAAATTTTTGGTTATTGTAGGAATAAATTTGAATTTGGAAAATTAATTTAATTAATAATTAGATGATTGTAATTCGTGGCAGTTAACTTTGTCCTAGTCTTGACAATATGGTACTTGTTCGATAGGGAATTCAAAATTAGCTGGACTTTACTATTGGCGGTATCCCTCTATCCCATCCCCAGAGCGAGTTAACTCGACTTTAATTTTCGGGATTTATTTAGTTAATTTAATAACAAAAATTAAAGTCGAGTTAACTCGCTCTGGGGATGGGATAGAGGGATACCGCCAATAGTAAAGTCCAGCTAATTTTGAATTCCTTATCGAACAAGTACCATATTGTCAAGGCTAGGACAAAGTTAACTGCCACGAATTACAATCATCTAATTATTAATTAAATTAATTTTCCATATTCAAATGTATTCCTGCAATATTAATGATGACTTACTTAAATATTCAAATTTTCTCTAATTATAGAAGAACCGCTCACATTCTAGTAAAGCTTTAGCTTTTTAGGAGTGATGCCAAACCGATTCTCCTTTATTTTGTCTCTCACCAAGTCATCCAATTTCTTCCTCGAGCTTGACAGCTTATAAATTGCGATTCGATCAAGGACTGGAGTGAAACTACTCAGTAATTTCTTCGGGATAAATCCTCCGAAACCACTGGCTTAACGGAGCTTGCGATCCTGAAATTCTGAAATTATTTTGTCAAGTCAGCTACTCTGGTACTTCAGGAATTGGGGAAAATACTTTTTTTAGAGTTACTATTTATTTATATGCTGGATTTTATAATTACAGGATCATGACATGAAATCTCGAATTTTTCTAAAAAGTATAAAACCAAGAAAATTACTTTCTTCGAATCAATTCTTGAGAAACCTAGGGACCTAGATTTCAAGTCTGGTTTTGATTTTGCAGCGTCTTCTTATCCAAGATCAAGGATATTGCTAAAATAAAAAAATTAGGTAAATTGCAGTAATTAATCAAGTTATTTTTATATAACTAATGAAAATAAGGAATAACTTATATTATAATTAATTAAACACGATTACTATTGCAAGATGAGTCAATAGATTATCAGGGTCTGCTTCAAAGGTCGCTGAGTCAGAGAAGACAATGTGAATACAGAGCACTCTAACTAACACAAACTGGGAGCTACAGCAAAAATGAAGCGTCACAACATGATTAGCTTAGCTAAGCATTTAAGAGGCTTGACAGCAAAAACATGCATGTTGATACGCAGACGATAGATTAGGAACTTCTTTATATTTTAAATATTAAATGAAAATTCATTGTTATATCATAGTATAACATAGTATTGCATCATTAATAAATATTATTTTCATTTAATTTTACAACATTCATAGTCAACCTCAAAATTTTTTCATTAATTTTTTTGGAGGTTAACTACATAATTTAATTAGTTTTAAATTTAACAAATTATTCATCAATTATATTGACTATATTCATAAATTTGAATTCTATTTTAGTCGAGCTAGAATTCAGATTATTTCTATAATTTTAATTTGTTTTAAATAATTTTTTAATCGAAGTAAACTAATATTTCAATAAAATTTTATTACTTCATAGTATTAACAATATTCTAATAATATATTAAAATTATAGAAATGATCTGAATTCTAGCTCGACTAAAATAGAATTCAAATTTGTGAATAAAGTGGCGTTTAAAGGGTATTTTGAGGCAATGTAAATTTTTATTTTAAATAATTCCCACTAATTAATTAATTGAGCACCTTTGCAGTGCCCTTTAGACCCTGAGAAGCAAGAGAGAAGGTCACAGTGGTAAATTGTTTCATTGTGAGATTTTAGAAATTTGATATAAATTGAAATATTTTTTTAGGGATTTTAACAATTCAAGTTGTTGAGGTTAAACTATTTTCCCATGGAATTTAGAGCTTCTTATTGAAGACCGAAATTTTTATTTTCAATATAAATTTAATAAATTAAAATGGATTTTTACATGATTTTTTTCTTACATTTTAATTTAAAAATATTTTTTTAAATTCATTTTTATTATTTATATTTTATGTAATAATTATAATTATTTTTTTTAATATAAAGAATTAATTTTTTCTTGATTAAATAAAAAAAAATATATATTTATAAGAATTATTGTTGAAAAAATTTAAAGTTTGTTATTGGAAAATAAATTAAATAAAAATGAAGCTACAAAATTCAATAAGATAAGTAATGAAACTAAAACATTATGGTAACCAAGATCCTAAAACGGCTTAGCATGTATAATTCAGCTCAAAAAAAATAGGTTAACTATTTTATATAGATTTTAATATGGTCAGGAAAGTCTGTATTTTGGAAAAATCATACCTCAAAAACTTATATAAAGAAAAAGAGGCAACTCAATTTAAACCTAAATTAACTTAACTATTTGTTTTTCATAAAACACTCTTATGGAACTCAAATTATTTTCATTAACTGATAGAGCAAAAATTTACCATCGTTAGTTTCCAGATTCAAGGATATCTACTTCTAGTCTTAGAAATTTATATATAAAAAATGGAGCGAAGTATAAAAATGTGAAATCAACATATAGACTTTCACCATTCAAATTATAAAAAATTTATGCTGTTTAACTCTAATCATACCCCTCACTTATTAAAGCATACTAAAATAAGGAAGTGATAATATATTTAGATTAGACTATTTTTAAGCCTCATAACTAAAAAATAAAAGCATTAGCCGGTCTTTATTAAAATTAAGTCATATAAAAAGAAGGCATTAACATTTAGACTTTAGCAGCATTAGTTTTTATTTCAGGATAACATGATCTCTTAGGATTTATCATTTTAAAGAAAAATCTATTAAAATTCATGATTTAAATCAGGGACTCGAATTAATTGAAAATCAGTTTCGTGGTCAATAAGTTTTATTCTTCATGGATATTTTAAGGGCGGGCGAACCATAATATAAAATTTAAGGAACTAATTGAAGCTAATGGCTGGAAATTTATATTTAATTCGCCATGCTCTTCATTGCATTGAAGAAATCTTTACTCAAGTTAAACTTGCATATAAAAGGAGAGTGATTTAAAGGAACTTTAATTTTTCAAATAAAGCCCATTTTTAAATAGTAATGAACGCAATTTAAAGTAACAAGATGATTGCTATAAGACAGAAATAAGGTTTTACGGAGTTTTATTAATGTTCCTTACCTTTTTTCCCTCTTTACATTCCTCTTAATTTTAATTTGTGTTGCTAACGTAATCTGAATAAGAAAATGTCATCTCGTTTAATTTTCGTTTTTTAGTAATACTTCTGCATGATGATCCCTATCTAAGTAGTGAAAGGGCTCGACCTTTTCGTTCTTTATTGTATTTTAATTAAACCATTTTAACTTACTTGAGATAATTGGATTTTTTTAGAGCTGCTCCAAAAATTCATTGCTTACTAAAATTTTATTTTAGTCTGCTATTATTTGTGTCCCTGAAACCCTTATTTATTATTGATCTTAAACCATCTTCTAGAAATAATTGTTTCTGAGAGCCCTAAATGCCAAAGAAAAAGTTACGATCTGGTTGCTCATTTGTGTCTTCATAAAAATTAAGGTACCTTTTTAGATCCTCATCCCCTTTTACTTCTTCCCATATTCACTTCAGACCAAGTTCATGAAAAAAGGGGACATTAATCAAAAACATTTCATTTGAATTATAAAATTTGGGTCCCCTTTTACACATCTCTTATAAATCTCATAGTACATTCCTTATATGGGGTAAGAACATGTTGTCTACAATAATTTAACAGTAATACGCTTACAATAAAATTTAAGATAATTAAATCAGTCTGATTTGCTGCTTAGTTGACTTTCTAACTATCTTGGTTGAATGAACGTATATGTTTAGGTGCTATTTTAATTTTATTTAAGTACTATCTATTTTTTTTTAAATTAATTACAATTTCTATTAATTAATTAAGCTTATTCTTCACATTTAAATCTATATACCTACTTCTATATCCATTAGCATTTTTTTATTGGCTGCTAACTCTTTTAATCAGCAAAAAATTATTGTTTAAATCCCGAAGTAATTTAGCTCAGTTGCTCTTGCTTATTTTTCTTAGAATCCTGTTTTAATGTTTGCTTGTTAATATTAGGAACTTAAATTTTATTAAATAACCCCCCCAAAATTGAAAATGTCCCTTGGGTGTCCCCTGGTGACATAAATTGAATCAGAAGAGTTTGATTTGTGTATCTGTGGGGATTATGTGTTGACATTATTTTGATAGGTTAATTCTCAATTTAAGTTCTTATTATTTTGTTTATTTAAGTACCAATGCCAAGCAATCATATTAAATAGTTGCTTCCAATTTAATAATAAAGATCTAACTGATTATATTAATTGTGACTGTTAATAAATTTATAAACTTAGTTAATTTAAAGTAAAATATAAAGTAAATATCAAGGAATAAGAAGGCACATCTCATCCTCCTTAAGCAGTATAAGGTCAAGCGAAGACTATGACACATCTATAATTGAGCTTTCCGAAACTCCCAATTAACAGGGTAAGATTTTGGATATAAAACTTGTAAAAGTAATCCTTGATAAATCAATTGACAAGGGCAATTAAAATAAATTCAGTTAAAGTATACATTAAGGTTTAAGTACTGCTTCTTCCTTTATTTGCAAAATGTGCTCGAAAGTTATGACAAAAAATCAGCTTACTGAACATATGAAGACTCATACATGAAAAGAAAGGAAATATGTGCATTTGAAAAACAATGATGGATACGCTTTTAAGGTCTGTGAATTAGAGTTTATAGGAAGTTACCCAATAGCATAATTAAAAAGGCACCTAAAATTTCATTCAGACGAAGACTTAAACCAAGCTGAGTATGCACCTTTTGTAACTTTTAATTGATTTATATCATTTATTCAATAACAGATAATTTAGATGCTAAAACAAAGAGAGCTTAAGTTGAAAAATTAAAAGAGCTTAAAGGAAATACACAGTTTGAGTATTTAGGCTCCTAATAAGATTGAGAAACATAAATAAAAGGAGTGTAAATTGAAGTCTATGTGTTGAATACACAAATAATAAGTACAACCAAAACAATCAAGATAAATTTTTCATCAAATGAAAACTCATGCAATACAATGGAAATCAATCCAACGGAAAATAACTATGTAGCATTTCAAATAAAATATAATAAAAAGCCTAAAATTATGGTATAGACATTCAATCAATAGATTAACTTGTAAACCTCCGGCCCTCTCTTACTTACAAACATTGGTTAAACATCAAATAGCCAAATTGAAATAAGATGGATTAATATCGCCAAAGGGTATCATAAGACATAAATTGGATCCTCACTTAGAACACTGTCAAGAACAAATAATGTGATGTAATTTCAAAGATTTTGTATAGCCCCACTTATTTGTTGGTATGGTCTAGCCAGTATGATTTTACTTTGGGTGACCTTTCAAATTTAGAGAATAAGAGAATCGTAACATGGAGATGCATTATTAGTGCAGCTAATGCAATAAGCATACTTCATAGTAAAAACATAGTCCACCTATACTTGAAGCCCCAAAATATAAACATCAATCTTGGCAGCAATTAATACAGTACCTTTAGCAACTTTATAAGAGCTTTATATAAAGGAGACACCTTTACTTACGCAGAATCTAATTTATGTCCCAAAATTTTAGATTAGAATCGAGTTAGAGGAGCTATAGTTGATCCGGTGAAAGACAATTACTCACTGCTAGTTATTATCCTACATTAATTAGCTGGTACTAAATTTTAGGATGTAATTGAATAACTGAAGTCGGTGTCAAACCTTGCAAGTGGGCAGCTATAAGGAACAGGGGACTATAACAGCTTTAACGAAATTTTGAACATCTTAACCCTTGAAGCATTAGATCAAATCCCTTCTTCTAGTCAAATTGCCGACACTATATAAAAACACTTAATTAATAATTTATGAAATTAATCATTTTAAAATAAATTTCAGAAATAATTCTTATGATTATTAAAAAACTTTTTACATATTTGATGAAGCTTTTATATTGTTCTTTTAAGAGCGTTTCTCTGAATTTTATTATTTATTTATTCATACTTATTATTTTAAAAATATTATCAATGTAAACTTTAATATTTGATAGAAATACTAAATAATAAACTTTATTGTTTATATTATTGTGCTTTATTTTATTTATTTTTAATTCTTTAATTTTATCAATAATTAAATTTAAAATTATCACTTTTATCATAATTTTTTTATTATTTCGTATAAAGTGTTGTTTTTACTATTAACTTAATAAAAATATAATAACTAATAAATATTAATTTGATTATTTTATATATTATGGTAAATATTTTTATTTTTTCTTTTATTAATATGTTTAAATTCTTTTTAAATAATTATTATTCATGACTGTTTTTTATTAAGTATTAATGCATTTATCAAAATTTTTTTGAATATTCAATTTTTAGAAATCAAAATTATTGTTATATAATTCACTTATAATCAATAAAATTTCTAATAAAATGTTGACGATGAATTGATAATAATGTTGAGTTAGTAAAAGTGGGGCAAAAGTAAGAAAAATTTGCAAATTTTGCCCCACTTTTAGAAATTTACTATTTTTATACATTTGTGATTAGTTTATATTATTTAAGAAGAATTAGAATGATTATAAACTATACAAGTTATTTGATTAATATTTATTACTTTGATAATTTAAAAAATTAGTAGTTTTTTAATAATTCTGATAATGATTATACTAGTTTTAGTTTTTACTTAATTACTTGATTTAACTATATAAATTTTCATAAATCATGATTCTGTGATCAGAATTATATATAGGTCAGAAATATTTTAAAATGAACTATTATTTTGACTAAATTTTACAAACATAAATAATAAGGAATATGCTTAAAACTATAGTCATATTATAGTATAAATCAAACTTATATTTGAATAAAGTATTAGTAACTCTATGAATGAGCTTTGACAAATATATGTACTTAAATTTTTTGAATTTAATTATTTACATTTAAGAATCCTGATTATTTATAATTTCTAATTCATGATTATACACTCTGTAGTATTCAATAAGCATGAACTATATATTAACTATATTTATTTCTACAATTCACTTATTAAACTAAATTTTGATAATTATTAAATCAAATTTCTTAGTATAATTAGTTTATTTATAAATTTATGTTATTCTATAGTTATAAAAATGATTATTTAATAATTCTATCATAATATTCCTACTTATTAAAATCTTTTAAAACAAAAATCTATTAATAAAGTGTATTGATTATTGTAAACATATTTTTTCACTTTATTTTACAACTTCCATTTAATAAATCTACAAATATTATGTGTTTTTTTTATTTTTCGTTTTTATATTATTCTAATTATACAGCACCTAAGTTATACAAAAGCAGCGTCTTTATATCCTATGTATCTCAATTTAAAATGATTATATGTAACCTTTAATTTATGACTCCTTATCATTAATAGAAATGGTAATCAATATTCATGTTTTTAATACGATTTTTAGGCTTTTTTAGTTTTCTCTTCATGTAAAAATATCAATATATATATTAGGTTAGAAGGAAGATGAATGACCTCATTTATTCAAAGGATCATATTAAAAAATTCTTCAATAATTTAATTCTATTTAAAATTTGTAATAATAAAATTAGATTATATTATTTGTATATAGCTTTCCTAATTATTGATGCTGATTGTTTAACTGTTATAACATTATTAAGCGAGTATAATTAAAATGTGAAGACTGTTAAAATAAAATCAAAAAAGAGATCAAATATAATTATGATCATCTCAATATACATGAGTTAAGATCTAACAGTCACTAGTTTGAATTATGTTTGAGTAGATCCTTATTTAAATTTAATTAACTAATTAACTAACTAAAAATGGAATTTTTGCTTTTTATCATCTTTTCTGACTTTTGTATTTTTGTTCATCGTTCAAGTAGATGCTGTAGATGATCTTCAAGTTTTTTCATAATTTTCATAGATATCGTTCAGGGTATCTTCAGGATATCTTCCTTAAAAAATTTAAAGTGTGAAGAGTGTGGAGTGTGTGGAGTCCAACATCCACAAAAATAGTAGTAATAGCACTAATATTCTCAAAATCAAGCGTTATTATGAGTCTGGGATTTTTTCAAAAACATCTTGTTTTCTAAAATTCATAGATGTGATTCCTTTTGTTGAAGATGATGTTGATGAAAACAAAGAAAAAATCAGTGATCTAAAATTTTGAAATTCACTGGAATTTCACCCAGACTCATAATAACGCTTGATTTTGAGAATATTAGTGCTATTACTACTATTTTTGTGGATGTTGGACTCCACACACTCCACACTCTTCACACTTTAAATTTTTTGAGGAAGATATCCTGAAGATACCCTGAAGATATCTATGAAAATTATGAAAAAACTTTAAGATCAGCTACAGCATCTACTTGATCGATGAACAAAAATAATAAAAATCAGAAAAGATGATAAAAAGCAAAAATTCCATTTTTAGTTAGTTGATTAGTTAATTAAATTTAAATAAGGATCTACTCAAACATAATTCAAGCTAGTGACTGTTAGATCTTAACTCTTGTATATTGAGATGATCATAATTATATTTGATCTCTTTTTTGATTTTATTTTAACAGTCTCCACATTTTAATTATACTCGCTTAATACTAATTGTATTTGGAAAGTGTAACTATTCTATTTTTCAAATTTTTCAGCTTTTATAAATAATATATTTACTCTCTTAGTTTTATTTGCTTATTTTTATATTTTTATCAGATATTTTTCTTCTAAATATAATTTATTATATATTAATTATTAAACTATTATATTTTGATTTTTAGCAGAAAAATATATAAAATCTATAATTTAAATGAATTTTATTTTTTAAAAATCTAAGTTTAATTAGCTTTTATATTCATATATGTTTTATAGTGTATATATTATTATATATTATTATGATATTTCATACTTTATTGCAACTAGATCAACTAATAACTATATAAACATATTAAAATTACATTGAATATGAAATCTTATAAAAATGTTTCTAATTATTTATTGAAAAGATTATTTAAATAAAATAGTAAAATTCAAATGAAAATTTATTTAAATAACAGATTGATTTTTAATTTACATTTTCTATTATTCTAAAAGAATAGAATCAAAACCCCAAAACCCCTTAATGAGGTTTATAAGTGCTTTGATTTGTAGGGAATTTGTTAGGCGTGTTGGGTTATTAATAGGTTTTAATGTGAAATTTATAGTAAATGTATTTAATTTAATCACTCAAAATGCACTTTTGGATCATGTGGGAATGGTCTGAAGTTTATCTTACTTAACCACAACTCAATCTACTCTATTGATATGTCTGATCTTGAGTTTGGTTTTATTATTATTGACTCTGCCATTTGCTTCATTGATTGAGACACTCTTGTTTTTTCAATAAATTACTTTATTCTTTGCCTTGCATCCTTCTCGCACCTTGCAGAGTAGTAATCGTTGCGAGGCATATCGCACTCTATTATTATTGCTGCTAAAGCCCACACATCCCACTGTAAGTCTCCATCTCTCCAGTCTTCTCTTTCTGGATATTAGCCTGGGGTTCCCATTACTTTTCCAAGCCTTGATACTTCCACTCCTAAGGCTCTGTTGAAATCAATAATTGTTACTGTTTCTGGTGAATAGTTCAACATTATATTCTCAGGCTTGAGATCTCTGTGAACAAAGCTATCTTATGAAGCTCTTTGATACCTTGTATAGCTTAGGTTGATATTAATGCAAGCTATCTATGATTTCTTTGATCAGTTATGAAATCTCTGAGTGTCATCTCAAAGAGTGGTAGTCTGAAAGCCACATGATCTTTGGCTAGGAGAACAGCATCTAGCTTTATTAAGTATTTGCATTCTTTAAACTTGGCCTGAGTGAGTACTTAATACTCATTAGTAAACTCCATTGAATATTTATCATCACTAAGGAGATAGTTGAAAGGATATACCTTGTAAGCATACTGATGATCCTTAATAACTTTCTTGTCATAGGAGTCCTCCAAAATTAGGTAGCTTTAGAGAGAAGTATCTAAATCAATCTATGCTAGTACTGGAATTTTCTTG
>ARYC01020800.1:0-18611 GCA_000711775.1 Oxytricha trifallax
TTACAATTCAATAAGTTTCGTGAGCTCTGCAATGAAATTTATACATTAGATGAGTGATTTATATGAATAATTTCTTGAAACTAAGTACTTTGGCTTTTTGTCTATTTTCTTCTGAGTTTAGCGTTATCACAAGGCAGAATCATTTATATAAAATCTTGTAGATCCATCATACTATCCTGTCTTGAGCTAAAATAATTCGCCAAAATTTCGCAGTCTAATCCGTTAATCTCATCTTTTCCATAGTTTCTACAATAAATCATCATATAAACATTTTCATACCTCATATATTTATGCATGTCCACAGAAGAAATGCAATTAGAGAGTTTATTGGCAAAACTATGTAAAGCTAAGCATGGGTCAAAATCTAGGGTCTAGGCTAACTTTTGTCTTTGCTATTCAATACTTTTCTCCTCATTGAGCAATGTAATAAACAATTTCTTCAGTAAGAATTGATGTTATTGCTCAATGTCACTTAGTGCTAGTGATCAGCTCGCTAAAATTGCATGCTAGATTTTGACATTGTTAATTTGGGAATTAACAAAACTTTAAATAAAATATAATTAACGTTTTAGATTAAAATTTTATTTATGGCATCAAAATCAGTTAGAATTAAAACTCCTTAGTCAATTAAAATTTAAGATTTGGAGTTAAAACATATAATTTAAAATTAAATTATTTTAGTTTAAATTGAATATAATTAGCCTAAATCAAATTTACACAAATTGGTAAATTTACCATTTGTTACCTTAATTCCCAATTTCCATTAAATGTCTAACAGGGTTTAATACAAGATTGTGATTAAATGTCTGAATTAATAAAATTATAAAAATTGTAAAGTGTCAGAATATATAATCAAATCTAAACTTATGTAGCTGGTCCTCCCATGCTCATTTCGATCGAAGTAGGTACAGGCTAAATCAATTTTATATAGCTTTGGTTCGTTGTTTTATAATCTCCTTTTCCTGTTGCTCCGATTTTATTCATCTATGGAGAATTGCCTCCGAAAATTATCTAGCCACTATTCTTCAGAAGTACCTTAGACTCGAATTTAAAACCACTTGAGCTGTTTGGATTTGGTTAATCAGAGTTAATTTTAAGAGATGAAGTTTAATACTCATTTGAATGTGAACCCATTGCAAAATGATGCTGCTTCAAATCAGCTTTCTTTGATTCATCTAGGCAGCCTCTTATATCTGCTGAGCTGCCTTTGTAGTCATTATTCTATAAGATTATGAAATACAATATCTCAAATGTAGTTATTGATTTCAATCATTTACCTCAGTTGAGAGTCTTTCTCTCCTGCTTCACCAGCAAACCTAAAATAGCAATTAATTCATAAGTTTTTACTTTGACTTTGCTTCAGATAAATATAGACCTTAGTGTGATCCAAAATTTATAGATCCTGACAAATGTTTTCTCTCTTCAGGCTTGCTTGTTCATAGCTTCTTGTATCTTATCTGATGGTATTATGCTTTATTTGTAGGTTGTCTCATATTTTAAATATTTATATATAAGCAATTAAGTCATTGTGAAGTTCAAATAAATATTATTAAAATAAGAATTAATCACGATTATCGATGTTAATTATCCTTTATTTTTAATCATTTTTTATAGCTCTGTTTTCTTTTGCTTTTACTTTTCTTTCTACTCTTTAAATTGCTACTTTTGTTTTCTAAATCATCCTTATCTGAAATATTCCCTGTCTTAGATTTACTAACAATATATCTCCTAGGGCTCAAAAGACCAACTTTATCACTATAGGCAATACTAAATCTCTTTTTGGAGCTTTAATGCTTATGATCATCGTGAATTTTTGAGTTGTTTTTAGGAGTCACGCTTTTCACGTGAGAAAATGCTCTATTATTGGCTGGAATCGGTTCATAGACACTAGCTAAGAGAAACTAGACATATCGGTTCCTATTGGCAATTTTTAATTATTATTTTTCTTTGATTATTTCATATATTCAACTATCTTTCTCTTTAAGAAATCTTGTTGCTAATCTAACGTCATTTGCTTTAGCTGCTTTTCTGTTTTGATGCTTTTCTTCTTTTCTTAAAGTTATTTAAGCATTACCTCTTATTTTAGTTTTTCTTTTTATTTTCTTGTGAGTTTCTTATTATCATTACTTGAAATGCTACTTTAATTTTAAATTTAAGATTGAGACCTTCTCCTAGAATTTTGTCTTGAAATTGTTACATTATCTTGAATTTCTTGGATCTATTTTGCTTTTTTTCTTTTCTTCACTGTTGAATGCTTGAATTTTTTCCTTGTGAGATGATGAAACGTATTCTACTATAATTTCCCTTGGAGAATCTTAAGGTCCTTGCAATTTAAGTTAAAAACCTTTGTTAAAACTAGACACCTTACTTGGACTTCTTGGGCTTCCAGCTTTTGGAACTCGAGTTTCAGACTTAGAGTTTTAGAAATTTTATCCTTATATCTTAATAGATATTTCTTGTTTCTTCTAAAACTTTTCATAATTTAAAAATGGGTCAACCTCTTGCTCATCATAGAATTATCTCGTCCCTCTCTGTTTATTTTTTTCTGTATCCTTTCTTCTGTATGAAGACTTCTTAAGATTAGTGATATTTACTGAGCTTGAACCATTTTATGTATTATTCCCGCCAGAGTGCAAAGAACTTGCTCTTATGCTTTTAGATCTATTTTACTCTTTATTTTACATCATTTTTTAATCAACTTCATTGAAATCAACGAAATTCTAAGAGTTTAAGTTATCAATAGTAGTCTCGTGCCTAATCTAAACTAAGTTTGAAAAAGCATCCTTATTTTGGTTTTAAATAATCTCTTCAATCTAATTTTTATTGAAGAGATTTTTTTTCTTGCCATTCATTAATGACTACCTTAACTTATTGTGTTCAAGATAAGGATCAAATTAAGAATGGGTACCATCGTAGGAGCTTATTGAAAATTTGTCATAACCTGATTGTATTGTTGAACCTTATGCGTTAAATACGGCTTCATTTACGAGCTTATAATTATAGTAATCAAAAGACATGATATCCTGCCCAAAGATAGAATGAAGTTTCTATTTTGATAATTTTTCCATCAATTTATTGCTGACATCAAAAGAGTCACCATTAAACTTTCTTGTTGACTTTTGTTCAGTTATTCTGTTTAGCTCTTCATCAAGATCACAATTTTGCCTCAAGTTTGGGTCTTTAGTACAATTTTCTGTCTTATGGCCTGCTTCTTTACAACAAAAGCATTTTTAACCTTTTAGCTTCTTCTTGGTTACCCCATCTAACATAATTCCATCATCTTCATATTCGTCTTTTGTAATATGCTTAGTGTACTTACAACCAGGAGCTTCTTTGTGATGTTTTCCACAACACCACCACATTTCTCCTCCAAATTCAGACTGTATATAAAACATAAATTGTTCATAAGATTTACCCTACGAGTCCTGCAAGACCAGTTGAAATTTTCAATCTCCACAAAATCTTAACCACAGTTTCTGCAAGTTTTTTAATTAAAGTCAATGTTCTTCCTTTTTTAAGCTTAAAAAGTTTTACTTAAAATTTTTCTCTTTCAGTTATAAGTACTTCCATTTATCTCGAAAGCCTAGACAAGTCATCGGTTTTCTCATTCCTCTCATGTTAAGCCTAATCTCTCTCTTTTTACAAATTTTGAGTGCTTTCTTTTAAAACAACTTAAATTTTTTCTCTTTAATCTATTAATCTTTTATTGGAAGTCTATGCTTGGTAAAGTAACTCTAAACTTCATAATTATCATCGATTAGCTTGGCTATCTAAACTTCTTATATAGAAATCTTTTCCATCAATTATAGTTCATGAACTTCTTTCATCATTAGTTTAGCTTGAAAGGAATCTTGCAAAATTTTTGAAGCACCTAAAGACTCCATAGCATCATATAGCAATTAAAGCTTTTTACCCATTACATCATTTTCCATTTTCAAAAGTGACAGTCTTTGCTTGACTTCTATATTTGAATTACCAAGCTTTTCATTAACATTTATAATAGCATTATTAAATAATTATTTTCAAAATTTCATATTCCATTTTCATTAATTTTCAAAATAAAAAACTTTAATAATAAAAAAATATATTTATAAATCTGCAATTTATTAAATAAACAGAAGTTTTTTTGTTTTAAATTTTTCTCTTTCTATAGCTATTCACTAAAATTCTTTCTACTCTGCTCATTATAAATAAATAAGTCTTTAAATTAAGTAATCTAATTGACCATTCTTGTATTTTCCATCTATAATCCAGTCCTAATATTTTAACTTTCTTGGTAAGAATGTCGATAAAACTATGTTTATTTTTTAGATTCAATCATTTATTTTACTGCTGTTTATTTTTATTTCATTAGCCTTTAATTTTAATAATCTTAACTCTGTATTTTTTCATTTAAGCTAAATATTTCTTGTTTTAAAAGCACAACTTCCTCTAATAGCTGAGATAATTTTAACTAAGCATAGACAGTCTTGCAGTTTTCAGGATTTTTAAGGGTTTCTATGGATTTATGTCTAATCGACCTCAAGTCTTGAATTGCTTTATTTTCAAAGCTTAAAACATTTAACATTTTATCTTACTAATTTCGTAAATCTTAACTATCAACATTGCTATTTGGTTGTAATAATTATTTGCTAAGCTGCTCTCTAATTTAAATTAATTGCTTTTAACGAGCTTAATGATGCTTCTTTTTTAGCAATTTTTGCCATCATTTTCAAACATGGGCAAAATATAATCTCTGACAACGTTTGCAGATAATTCTGGAGCTAGATGCTTCAACTTATTTTGATTTTGCACAAATCAGTTAACTAAGGGTTATTTAAATGGCTGATTATCTAAACTAAAAATATGTTTCTAAAATATTTGAGATTAATTTGCTTTAATTTCTGACTAATCTCTGATTGAAGTTTAAATAGGAAAGTTATTAATATTGTGAAGGTTCAAATTAAGTCTTAATTACTTGACTTTAGATTTATTGATGATATTCGACTTGAATTATTATTTAAGCTTTGATATCCATGCATTATATGATCCTGATTGATATATGGCAGAGACCCAGTTAAAGAGCTAAGATTATTTTTTGTTTTCTTCTTTGTATATTTATAGTTAACAATATTCAAAGGTGTTAAAGATCTGTTATTCTGAGACTTCTCCCTATTTAAGTCGATTATGATGTCTGTTTAAGATATATTAACTAATTCTCTATTTTTATAACCCTAATTCTTTTATAGTTACTACTTATGAGACAAGAATATGTTTGGATTATTTTAAGGAAAGTCCACAGATTAATTATGCATATTCTAGTTTTGAAAAGTACTTTAAATTAAAGTAGAAGGGTTAAAATCCTAAAAAAAAGTTGATTATTAAAAACTTTGGTAATTCTGTTACAACTATTAATCAACACATGAAGCATTTGTATTTTTCATAAAAGATCTTTGAATAGTAATAGAATTGTTATCAGTCATCTTTGAGTTAATTCAAGTGCTTAATTTAGAGCATCTTTTCAATAAATAATGATATCCTAGACTATTTACTTTGATTTTAAATTTAACTTCCTACGATTTTATGAAGAAGGACTATTTGTAGAAATATTTAAGATTCTTACTAATTTCATATTTTACTTTTGCATTTAAACAAATATATTAAATTGATAGAATATAATTTTTATTTATGTCCCTTTCTCGAATAAATTATAGAGTGAACATTAATCAATCTAAATTTCTAATTAAGTTCAATCAAACATTAAAGTGTATAACTTAGCAGACTTACTTTTAGAATTCTCTTAAATTTCTTTAACTGATGGTTTTGATGGCTTTTTACTGGCATACTACCCTAGCTTGTTTGTTTTCCATTTTGCTTGAAACTAGCTGATTGTTTTCTCTTCAAGTGAATGAAAAGTTATAACCATAAGCAAAGCATTCTGATCCAAGAATAATCGTTCGAGCAAGTCTATCCAATAAAATTTGCAGATTATGTAATTCTTGATTAGTTGCAATTCTTAATGCTTAGAATATTCTTTTGATAGTCTAATTTTTTTAGACGAAGAACTTGTTGGAAAAGCTTCTCTTATCGCTTCTTTTAGCTCTCCTGTAGTTTATATCATTCCACCTTATCTGAACTTTACAATTCTACTTGCCAACTAGTCACTGAATCTTTCATCTCAAGACTTTTTTAAATAGTTGAGCTAGGTCTAATTCAATAGAGTTATTTAACAATTCGAGAGCTGTAACTTAGTTTTCATTTTCCTGAACAAATCTCATATCAGAATCGTCTTGCATATAACTAAAGCCTCAATCACTATCATCGAGTTGATAAGAGCTAATACCTAAATCCAATAGTACAATATCGAATTTAGTTTTTAATCCAAATTTCTTTAAAATGCAGCTCTTGGATCGATTGAAAAAGCATTTACAAAATTTAGTGTTCGAGAGCTAATCTCTTTGCTTTTTTTTAAGCTTCATACTTTTCCATGCATTAATCAAGAGTTTTATTATCTAAATCAGTTCCTAAAACTCTAAGTTGATGATATTTATCCAGTAAAGGAACTGAGTGATTGCCACCTCCGAAAGTACCATCAAGCAATAATAGCTAAAATTTTTCAATTTACTAGCTTGAAATATATTTATCAATTAATTCATGTATTTCTCTGTGCATAACAGGATAATGAGTTGATTGGCCAGGCTACATAAAGCCTTACTTTGCTTCACTACTCAAGCTTTGAGATGCTTAGCTTAATTTATTTAGATTATTGAGAGAATTACTACTGAAAAATCTCTAAGTTAATTATTTTATAACCATTAATTAATTATATAATTAAACTTAAATATGTTACTAAGTGCTTTCAAGACAAATTTTGCACGTAGAAGTACTCTATAAATTGTCATTCCGCTAATATTTTTTAATTAATTTAAATTTCACTCTTCTCCGAAACACATAAGCTTCATTCACGAGAAGCTTCAAGAAAGTATTATTAACCGAAGATGTTGAAGGTCTGGGCTTCAAAGGAGAGTGGACATTTGTTAAGCCTGGTTATGCTTTCAATCTTTTAGTTCCACAAGGAAAAGCTCTCTTTGACACTGACCCTGATATTAAGAAGGTTAAATATTATGTAAGAATTTAAACTACTATTTAGCAGAATTTATATCACTTAATATTAGATATTTTGGGTGTTGGAATTTCTTGCCCTTTATGTAATTTGTATCCCAATTGAAATTTCTTGCATATGATTTAAAAATATGTGATTGCAATATCATCTAATAATGGCTAAATTGTAGTTTGCCACTATATTAATTTATTTTATTTATATTTATTCAGAGGACATCCAGTTAATGCTTCTCAGGCTATTTTTAATTAATATTTAGATGTGTTTTATATGAAGAATTAAAACTTATTTCACGAATAATTAAAACTTTTTTCAAGAAAATGATTAGATTAATAATATAAACTCAAAGATAATATCCAATATTAAATAAATTTAAAATTGAAATAAACAATTGTGAACTATTATAAGAATAATTATGTATTTTTTTGAGAATAAAATATTTTTATAAAAAAGAGTCATGATACTTCTATTCCCATATATTTTCATATTCATATTTAACAGTATTGAGCAATGAATTTAAATTTCCTAAAAATAGGCTGCTATTTTTAAGAGAAAGCAAGAGATAAGAGTGCTAGAAGTTTTCCTATCAAAACTAAAAGACATTAGAATTATTTTTGATAAGGAAGTATCCGAAATTAACAAGAACGAAGCTAAAGTTCCAGTCTAACGTAAGTATGATTAAAACACGAATACAATCTCTGATCATAATAAATATTCTAAGTCATTAATTTATAGCTGATGAAGTTTTGGAATAATTGAATTAGAGATACAACATGGTAATTAAGAAGACAGATTTTAAGATGGAGACCGGTTTAGATACAGCTGGCGAGCATTTCGTGCAATCTTCTTACCATAGTGATCAGTTTTAGAAGGAATTCAGTTTCCTTGTCAAAGTCGTAATAAGGGCAAAAGAGACTAAGGAGGCATCCAAAGATGAAGGAGAAGGCAAGAAAAAGATGTAGGCTGGTAAATGATTAGAGAATATTTTACCTTAGAAAATTAATCACATTTAATTTAACAAACTCGATTCTTTTGTTTATTCTAATCATTTAATGAATGCTTTTTTTATCTGTAAAAAATGAAATTTAAAATATATTTTAATAAACTAAATCCCATATTAATGTCAATCTCAAAGCAAAAGCATCCATAGATTAAATAAGCAAACTAACTAACACAATTCCTCAACTGAAACCCAACAAACAAATAAACACTATAAATAATAATATTGTAGAAATACATTCGAATTGGGAAAATTAATTATAATTAAATAAATAATAAACAAAATAGTGACAGTTAAAGTTGGCCAATTTAAAGATATAGGGCTCATTCGATAGAGAATTCAAAATTAGCTGGATTTACCATAGGCGGTACTATTTTATCGCATACCCGGAACGAGATAACTAGAATTTAATTGAGCCTATAAATTAACGAAATTAAGCCCTCAAATTAAAGTCGAGTTAACTCACTCCAGGGATGCGATAAAATAATACCGCCAATAATAAAATCCAACTAATTTTGAATTCTCAATCGAATGAGCCCAAGATCGTTCAAATTGGCAAACTTTAACTGCCACGATTTTGATTTATTATTAATTTAATTATAATTAATTTTCCAAATTCAAATGTATTTCTACAATACTAGGAACTAAAGTATATCTAACAATCCAGATTATGGCTATTAGTTGAGCAAATCAATAGATGGAGTCAATCTGCATAGAATGAAAAGCCAGCATCAACTGTAATAGCAACATTAGAATTATCAATAAAACAAGTATGAGAGTAAAAATATCGTCAATAACTCAAGGTAGGATAAAAACATGCCACATTCAAGCACTGCCTTAGTTTAATATGATGCCGATAAGGCTATTGAAAATCAAGAAAAGCTCTATAGGTTTCTCAAAATAAGTTAATCAAATGGCTAAGTAGATAAAAAATATAAAAAATGCAGTGAAGTAAGTATATTTTTATTTTGGATCGGTTTTCTAAATTTTGTTTGTAAATAATTAAATTATTTTTACACATTGGGCTTGAAATGCTAGAATAAAGCAAACAAAACATCATAGACAACATTTATAAAACTTCAGACTTAGCTCCAAATTATAATTCACAACTTGTCCCATTCAAAAATTCGAGTAATCTTAACGATATTAATAGTGGAGCTAATTAATTATAAGAATTTATTAAAAAATCATCAAATGAAGTAATAAAAACGCAATTTAAAAAAGTAGATAGATAAGTTTTACACTTAGGATCCAATAATGAAAAAAATCTTAGAAAATTAAGATCATCTTCCTAGGTAAAACATAATCTTTAGTTCATATTTCGTCATATAAATCAAAAATTATGTAGATAAATAAAAGTAGGGATATGATGGAGGATGAATTACTTTAGAAATTTTAAGATTTAGACACAAAGTCATTGAAGCACAAACAACTTTAGCTCTCTTATGATTATTTCAATTTTAAAGATTATGATCTTAGTAAATAGATATATTGTTCAAATTTAAGATTATTCAGCTGATTAACTGAAGCTAAAGCATAAAATAGGTAAAAGGTGGCTAGCTCAAATTTAATAAGAAAAATCACAAAGATTGGAGAAATATAAAGAAAATCTTGAATTAGATAGCTTTAGTAGAGAAACTTTAGAAAGAGTTAGAGAGGAGCAATTAGAAATTGAGAAGGAAAAGTTATAAGAAGTTAGGAAAAAAGAGATTGACAGAAAAGCAAAAGAGAGACTTGAAAGAGCGTTAAAGAGACAGGAAATTAAAGAGATTTAATAATAATAAAAAAATCTTAAACTTGAGTGAAAATAATGATGATTAGGATATAAAGTTAACATAGAGAAAAGTAGTGATCAAAAGGATAAATGCAACGATTCAAAGAGCAAGAGGAAAAATAAGATACTTAAGAAAACTCATTCTCCCCATATCGAAATTAATATCACAAAATTATTGAAAAAGAAGATTAGGAAAGGAAAAGAAACGAAAGATAGATTCAATTAAAAAGCGAAACATTTACTCCAATTTAGTAACCTAAGATTTCAAGCCAAAAATTTCAGAGAATTTAAGTTTGTAACTACAAACAGCAAGGAAAACTAGCAAGATCTGATTTGAAAGAGCGAATGCAATAAAGTTAACAAAATCCTTACAAGGATTATTTGAAGGAATTAAGATCAATTAAGTCAGAGGAGAGATCTTCAGCTTTGACAAACAATAGTAGGAATTCAATATCAATACATGGACCAAGTAAAATAAAGCAGTTAAAGCATTATGATTAAGCAAAAAGTCACAGTGAACTCAGAAATTCACAAGACAACGAATTTATATAAAGCAAAATTAGCAAGATTACCGATAAAACTTAAAGAGGCCATTCCTCACCATAAAACACAGATCATCTCTCTTAAAAAAGCATCAATAATTAAATTTAACACTCTATAAAAAGAAATCAGCATAGATTTGAGATTACCTCTTAGAACTCTTCTTAACTTCAGACACCCTATAAACCACAAGATTACTTAACAAAAATGCGATAGGAAAGAGTGAGTAACTTCTACTCGGACTCTCAAGCCCACAATCAAAGTTAAACTGAAATCTCAAGTTTACAATTGAAAAAACCTTAAAACTGGACTTTAAAACAATTAAAACACGATATTTCTAAATCAGAAAAGAACATGGAAAATTTCAATAATTTGGTGAGAAAAATAAATCAGTTGAAAATAGAGCGAGGAGGAAAGAAAAACTGCATAACATCAATAAATAGAGTGGAGGAGGTGATTAGGATAACAATGGACAAGAAGAGATTGATAATATTCCATATATTAAAGTTTTTTAAGGAGGAAATATTTATATAAATTTTTATTTGAGTCATTTGATTAAATCAAATTATAGACATATCCAGCAATATATACTTATAGGCTATAAACACTAAACTTGCTATTCTAGACAATTTTTGAGGATTATTCTTTTGATTTTATTTCTAATATATAAACCATTTTTGAATGAATAAATAAATTAAATGTTGGATGAAAATAAATAAATTCAAGTTCATGTAAATTGAAATAATATAATAACAAATAATGAAACAACTACCAGATGTTTTAAGAAACACGAAATACTTAGACATAAAATTATATAAATTTATAACCATAGCATAAGCTGACTAAATTAACTCTTCTTCAATAATAACAAAATTTGTAAACACGTTCTGAAATGTCGTACCAGCTTAAACCTCCCTTGAATTTTCAATAGTAAAACAACACAAGAAATTATAAAACGCAGAGCAATTTTCATCATTCAAGAGGAAATAGTTTTTAAAATTAAGACCAAAAAAGTGCAAAATCTTTCTCTTTAATGCAAAAAAAATTAAATTAATAATTCGACAGTTTAAAATAATACAGATTTATTTTTAAAGAAATTAAAAAAAATGAATCACAAGCGTAAGCCTTCAATTGAAGCTGAGAAATTAAATTTACTAAATAATGGGAGAAATTTTAAGCAAACCTTATCAGAGATGTAAACGATAAAGAATTAAATAATATAAAGAATCTTAACAAACAAGAGCCCAATCAGCTTTAGATTTTAGCTCAGAATAATAGTTAAGACACCGAAGAGTGTAAAGTCACGCCTTCTAAGATAGAAGCCCAGTTAAATATATTGATTGAACAGAAGGAGATGGTGGTATAAATTCTCCATCTAAAAAGTCCACTATTAATCCGGAAGTTAAATTTTTATCTCAAAGAGTAAATGATGCAATTAGGGCTTTTGATTGATATAAAAATAAGCATATACAAAGGCTGGATACAGTTAAGCATAATCTCTAAGAACATACTAAAGTTGTAGCTACTAATGAGCAAGTTGAGCAAGAAATCTAGCTTCTAAAGAAAGTTAGATAAATGACTTAGAAAAGATATCACAACAGGATAAGGACAGGTGGTAGCTTAATTGATTTTCAATGATTAAATCTCCCAATCAAAACGACTTTTTAAATTCTTGTAAACCTTAAAATGAAAATTCTGGTTCATATAATAGTTCAAAAATAAATTTAAAAGTTAAGGAAAAGTTTAAATAGCATTTTACGCATAAGCCTAAATATCCCTTGAAAATTAAGTCTATTAGGGCTTCCTCGTATAAGTTAAAGAAAAATATCAGCATCATAGCCAATTAGTAGCAACTAAAACAGTTAGATATACAACAAACTTGACTCCGTATAGCAATATCAATATAATGTAAATACAAAAAAGTAATTAACTAATTAATAGAAACTAATTGATGTAAGAAATTTGAAGTTTAATTCGTCTTAAGATGAGTAATAATTAAAAAAATGAACTCAACTCTTTAATCTATTCTTTGGCAGTTAAATTAGCAAAGAATCCTCAAGACAAAGATTCTTCATACTATATCTTTAACTAAGGAACTAATTTAAACTATAATCATAATTACATCGAGGCTATTGATATATTTTCATAAGCTGAGATTCAAAATTGGAACATCTCATAGTTTCAAAGAGAGATGAGTGAATTCAATAAAGCCTACAGTTTATACAAAATTGATAGAGCTTCCGAAAGTATTAGGATATTTGAGAACATTTCTTTTTATTAGCTATAGATTCTTAGTAAATTTAATTTGGCAATAGTCAAATTTCTTGATTAGAAATTCTACATGCTTTTGAACATATAGATTACTGTTTGTAGTAAGTCGTTCTTGGATTTATGAAAATTGATTGGTTGAGCATTGATAAATTCAATAAAATATGCATAAAAGTGTATAAAGAAATCTCGATATAATTAAGACTTTCACTTTAGAAAGACGAAGTTTCAGAAACTTAAGAAAAGCTTAAAAAGAAGCTAAACTCTTACAATGACTTTTCATATAACAATTCAAGAATCTGTAAATTACAAAATCTAAAAATGCAGATACTCTACGAACTCAAGCCCAGTTAAGTACAGCCTCGGTTACAAATATAGCTCAAAGTCGATCTTCATCATCTCTAGCACCCACAATAAATCTAAATAAATAAAGGTATATGAGTATGACTTCTGAGTATGATCTATTTACATCAACAAATAACTCCCCAAAGACTAGAATGAACAAAGCATAATTCAAAGAATTTCAAATCATACCCTAATAAAACATCTTTGAAGAGCAAAAAGAATATTTCCCAATTGCTTTTGAAGTTAGCAAAAGAATGATGACTTCATATTCTTAAAATGTAAGAAATCAAATAAAAATTAAAAATGAAAGAGAAAAAGAGAAAAATTAAAAACTTCTTAAGAAATTGATAAGACCTCAATCTAATTTCGATAAATTAAAAGGTAACTAAATTAGTATTGCTGGAAGTAAAGAAGATATAGAATAAAATCTTTAAGAAATATCTTTTATGTCTTAACAAAATATGGAAAAGCTAGTGTTTAAATAGTACGAAAACATTTAAATTTATAGTACTTAGGATGGTTAACAAAATCAGGGTAATTGAATCAATCAAAATTCAAAAATAACTTAATAAAAAATTTTAATAAGCAAAGAACAAAGTTCTCATTTTAGGATTAAGATCCTAAAAGTAGCACTCATCATTAGCAATCTGTAATAAGTATGGATATGCTTGACGAAAAAATTAAGCTTACCAAGATGATCATATAAACTTTGATAAATATGATAAAAACTAGCAGTCCAAAGTGAGTATTTCATCATTCTAAATTTAGACTGATGAACTGGGGCTGCCTCGAGTTATTTCTCTTTATTTAGACAAGTAAAAGGACATAACTATGGATATAATTTTGGGATTAAATGTAGGGGAAGAAATGAACTAGAAAGAAAGAGAAGTTGTTGAGAAAATAAACAAATTTGAAAAAGATTTCATGATTGAGAAAGTACTTGAAAATATGCAAAACAAAGAGTAAGAAGAAGATTATGTTCCAGATGACAGCATTAAAACCCTTAATCTGGAAAATGATTAATTAATCTTATGTAAAATAATAAAAATAAATCGTTATCGAATAATTTTTTTTAATTTTGTTATAAAGTGTGGAATTACTAATATTCACTTTAGAAATATCGTTGAACTTAATTAATTTAGTTGGTAAAATGATATATTTATAAAAATTGATTATTTTGAATTTACATTTGAAGCAACATATATTCTTTTATAATATTTCATTAAATAAAAAGGATTAATTTAATAAGATTTTATATTTTAAAACTGTAATTATCTAGGAATTTTAATGTTAAAATCTTACATAAATTGCTATCTTTACAATTATAGTATTTAATATTTTATAAAATCCGAAAAAAATCTCTAAGAAAATTGGTTTGATTTTTTATTGCATAGCGAAATCAAGAATTTTTATGGACAACTTTTTTAAGATTTATGATCGTACTCCTAATACAAAAGCCACTCAATCACCATCAAATATCAAGAAAGTTGATGTAAAATAAGTTGAAAGAGTAATTAACATAAAAAGAAACTTAAAAGCTGCATTAAAATACTACGGATTCAGCAGTAGACAAAGCAAGACACAGAGCATAAAGTCATAATATTTCAGTCACAACCAACAAAGGCAATAATTACTACACTCACTATCAATAGCTACAGTAAAAGTAATAGAATTCATCTTTTAGAAAAATTACTTAGAACAATAACAGCACTAATTAGAGTCAAAGAGGGGCTCAACGTTAGTCCTTCACTTTTAAGAGTATTTAACCTAATAAAAACTAGTCATCAAGCAAATACGAACATAGCAGTAGCAGTAAATCAGAAGGGGATCCAAACAAGACTAAGGATACAACCTATAAAAACAGATTGAGACTTTCTGAAGTAGAATAAACTTATCAATTTTTGCTTGATCAGAGTGAAAACTAAAACTTTAAATATCCTAGAAAGATAGATCAATACTTAAAAAGACTAAGTTTTTCGCTAAATACCCATTTAGCATTCGTTAATAGCTAATGAATGAATGCTAACTTATAAAAGTGGAAAGTGGAGAAAGGCTTTATATGTAGGGTGATTCTAGCAAGGAATTTTATGTTATTTTAAGAGGGTCTACCAAAGCCATTCTGATAAAGAAAGACTATGGGAATATACCAATTGTTATTAATACTTTTATGATGGTAAAGAATTCGGTGAAGTCAATCTTTATGAGAAATCTTAGTTTATAAATCAATTACATTCGTTCTAAAATATGAGAGTTATATTTTAAATTCAATAGATCTAGAAAAATAAATTTAAAGATATCAGCAGGTATGAATATAGATTTTCGGTAGAAACTTAATAAGATGAAATTTATCACTATTCAATAACTTTTTTACTTAAATTATACAATTATTGATTCTTCCATAAAATTGGATACATTTATATTAAGTCTATTTTTTAAAAATTTAGATATTTTTTCTATATTACACAATATCCATTATTAATTTGTTAACAATTTCACCAATTCTTTTTGATTATCTTAATATTTTAAGATTACACAAGTTTATAAATTTGATAGTTAAAATTAAATAAAAATGCAAGCTTTCATTTCACAAAAGAAAAAACTAGAATCTGAGCCTCCCTAAGAAATGGGCCATTATGTAGGCAGAGATGCAAGAATGAAAGTTGCCTAAGAATTGAAACGATCGCATTTTGTTCTTGGCAGTGATTAATGTAACTACTTTATTTATTTTAAGAATGAAATTACTACTCTAATATTATAGCTTATTTCAGAAGCAAAAACCAAGTTGCATAGAAAGACCAAAACTGGAATATAGACCAAGAAGAACGAAAAAATTATGATTAGTTCAGCAAATAAATTCGTTAATCCAATGTATAAATCGGCATGAATAATAAGACAAGTTATTAGACAACTCAGAATCAGGATTATGATAGAAAAAATGTAGATTAAGCCAGAGTCAAAACCCCAAAACCCCTAAGTGAGGTTTATAAATGCTTTGATTTGTAGGGTATAGTTGGGGTCTTATTGGGTTAGTAGAGAAAATGCAAGTTTTATATGAGTTTAATAAGTATTTATAGAGTATTAATTGTCTTTAAACAAACAAATTTTATCTGCTTGTCTTTGTTTTATTTCATAAATCTTGCTTTCTATAGAGGCTATAACATATCGTCTAAGGTTTATCTTAGAAAATCATGTGCTCTTACTATTATCTTCTCTACAATAGTACTTACTTCTTTTCAACCTCATTTTACTTTAGATGTTTCCTGCTAAGCTTATTGATTGTTTTTCATGCTTAGTGCCAAAGTAAGCCATACTTTCCATATCTCACTCTAATATTATTCCTAATACTGCCAATACATCCCATTAAACAGAGCCATTCGTCCACTTTTCTCTTGTTGGGAAGTATCCAGGAGTGCCAAGCACCTTTTCTAGAGTTACTATCTCTTATCTTATAGCTCTATTGGAATCTATGACTACTATTTCTAAAGGACAGAGGTTAAGCATTACATTTTCTGGCTTCAAATCTCTGTGAACATATCCTAATTCATGAAGCTCTTTCACACCCATTGTCATCTCTGAGAGTATTTCATTGAGATCATCTGGGTATCTGTTATGATAAAGGTATTCTCTTAGGGTCATTTCAAATTTCTTTAGTCTAAGAGCTATGAAACCAAAGCCAAGAATAACTCCATCCAACTGGAGAAAATTTTTGCAATTCCTTTTCTATGCCTCTTTAAGTATAATATATTCATTGGCAAATTCATTCTGATACTACTCATTCTTAATGAGGTAGCTGAAAGGATATATCTTGTATGCATATTCATCTACAACTTTTAGTTTTGATTTGTTAGGGACGTCTATGTTTAAATAGTTTTCAATACAGCTCTCAATGTCGATTGCATTTAGAGCAGGAATATACATAGCTCTCTCTCTCTTGTAAACACACGATAACTACTTAATTTGCAGGTTAGTTCATCGATTCAAATCTTTTTTATCTCTTGAGCTTCTCCTGCTGCTCTCTTTGAGATTCAATAGTATTTTATTTTCTCTTTGCTGGTACAAGTTTTTAAGTCTCTTAATCTTAAATCAAGAACTCACTAAGGTGATGTTTTTGCATGTGCTTCTTAACTTTGGCTGAGTGAGTATAATACTTCTCACAAGTCGTGCACTAGTACCTGCCATCGACTTTGTCATGTTTAAAATACACTTAGCCTTTCCAGAGTGTATCTCTTTAACATGCCTCTTCAAGCTAGACTCAGTCGAGAAAAAGTTGTAACATACCTGACACTCGAAAGTTCTTAACTTTTCAGCTGGTAGCTGTTCTTTAATTTCTTCAACATCCTCAATTGATGTTTAAATTTCTACCTCTCTCTTCTCTTTCATTTTTTATATTTCAATTATAAATACAATAAAGTCGAGTTCTAGAGCTTTAAGCTCTGCCTCCCTCTCAATATAGATGATTTCAGATTTTTTAGTTTAACCAAAGTTGAGCTGTGATTAACCAGTTCCTAAACCAACTGCTATACGATTTAAGTTAGCCGCCATGTTTAAATTCAAATTTAAATTTCTATTTTAAAGCTTTTATAAGTATAATTACAAGAGCTTCTCTTAGCAGGAGCAACTAATGTGCAAGTCATGGTTTGAATTCAGCTGCTAGCAACCATAATTCTCTCTAATTTAGAAGTATAATTTTACTAATTAAAGTCTTAATAATTTTGATTTTGGTACTAACTCAGATAAAGTTCAGGTTGGTTCTGGTACCAATTAAGTTTTGAACCATTTTGGAACTTTTCCATTAATACCTCATTAGTTTAAAACTAGGTACTAATTAAGTTTTGGTACTATTAAATTGGTACCAATTAAAATTAAACGAATTTAGTACCAGTACTAATTTAATTTATACTAATTTAGTACTAATTTAATGGAACTAAATTGATAACAATGGAGCTTCATCTCTGAAGTTTGTTACAGCTTCTGCCATCTTTCTCTACGAATCTTTCCAGGATTGATATACTATATGATGCCCATATTTAATAGTATGATTTTAATAATAGGATCAAGAAGTCTATTAAGTATAATTTGAAATTCATTAATAGAAAGTGGAATAAAGATGGAATCACTCAATGATCAAATGAAAAGAATTGAGGCTCAAGAAATGATCTCAAGATTCAGAAGCAAGGAAGATCTGTATTGATACTTCACTTAACATAGTAAGATAATCTGATGTTTATTAACATAATATACAGTTGGTTTATTCCTTCCAACGATGGAAGGTACCAAGATTTCATTCTTAAAAGCAATACTCTGCGAGGAGAAGAAAGCCTTCAAAAATAAAGAGATTAATCTGATTGAAATACCCAACTACCCAGAGATTTCATCACTAATCTCTACGAGGATGCAATGAAAGATGAAGCTGTAGCAGTTTACCTTCCTAGCAATAAACAACTTTCTAATAAACTAACAGGAAGGAACTTCTATTTTGGTGTTCTTGGTTCAATAAAAGAGGAGTATCTCAGAGAAATAATTGAAGAAGCTCATAAGAAACGATATTCTATCTCTCCAGAAGACTAGAAGAAGCAAGGCATTCT
>ARYC01020801.1:0-11988 GCA_000711775.1 Oxytricha trifallax
ATTACTATTGTTACTATTATTGCTACTACTATTATTGTTGTTATTATTACTAATATAAGTCTCTGCTTATCTCAAATGCCTGAATTCCTTGTACACTACAACAGTGCTTTATATTCTAATTCCCCACTTATTAATTATTAGTAAATTAAAAACCAGGACGCACACATCGTACAGCTAAACTACAGAGACAAGCTGAACGAACCACTCAGGCTGCAATTCGTCTACCAGCACAACACGCCCAATGCTTACTAGGTGCAGGTGTACAGGAAACGCATGTATCTGCAGCAGGACGATGCTTTCGAGGTGGAGAACCATAAAGGTGACCTCTTCTGCAAGTGCGAGGAATTCAACATCAGTGTAAAGGCTGGAGCCGAGTTCAAACTTGCAGTGGCCTCCTCAAACAACGACCCAGTGAGAGTGCTTATCACTCCCGCCAATGGCGAGTCCTATATGCTTTCTAGCTGTGCTTGATCAGCAGGAGGCATTGCAGCTGATGCTGGTGAGAGAGGAGGGGCACTTGAGAGCAGAGCCTTCAGTTGATATAGAGTCTTTGATTTAATTTACGTTATTTAATACCTAATTCACTTCCCTAATTCACTCTCGATGTAACCATCGAATATTAATTTCACATGCATATAAAACTTTAATTCACTGCTTCAATCGTCGTGATCTGCTGAACTGAGGCTGCCTCACTGCTGAGTCTGGTTTGCTGGTGAATTCTCTGTGCTGATGATGCTTAGCATGCCTGCAACGTGGAAGTGGAGAGTGCGATGCTATATGTGCTGTGCTAGATTGCTATGATTACTACAACTCTCTATTTTGAGTCATCGCACTCCGCGATTTGTGCCTTGACCAAGCTACAATTGTAAGTATCTGCCTATATCATTAACAATATACAGAAGACTTGGGTCTGCGTTGCAGTTGGAGCAGCTGGTGTGAGCTGCCTGCTTTACATGCTAAAGTTACTGTTCAATGAGAGCACTCTGCTTCGAAGGTAAGCATATCAACTTGCTTCTCATTCCAATGCCAGTTAATCCAGTATAGGATCGAGCATTACGATGCAGCTCTGCTGAACACTTATTGAGCTGGTGAGTTTCTTGTGGAGGGAGGGAGGGCAAAGAAGCGTGAAGTAGGATAAGTATGTAAGCTTCATTCCTTAACTTGCACAGAGTGCCAGCCATAGACGCTGAGGATGAGTGGGTGTTAAAGCAGAATTACAGAACTTGGGCAGCGATTTCTAAACTACTACTCACTTTTGGCTTAGAAATTCAAGTAAGTCAAATCAAATTAATTTCAAAACCCCAAAACATGCTAATAATTTTTCCTAAAGGGTTTTGGGTTTTAGACCTTGCACAAGACACTATAAGCATTTAAAAACTTAAACTGTAAGATTTAAAAACTTAAAATTAGTGAGACTTTAATAAAATTATAGAGCAAAGAGAGAAGCTCACTAAAGTTTATACTATGAGGCCTAATTTTTCGCAATAATCATTATTTTTAAACTAAAAATCAAAACTTTGAGATTTTGATTAAATCTAAGGAATAATCTTTAACATCTTGAGCTAATAATGAGAATAATTATAAGAAAATCAAAGTATTTTACTTTAATACTTTGGCCAAGTTTGCAGCCAGCCCTCGCCCAGCAATAAACTGAGCTCAGACCAGCCGAGAGGAAAAAAGAAAAGAAAGACAAGAGAGGGAGGCACAGACTATATAAAACCCTAATGGTGGCCACCTAATCGTATATCAGAGAGAAAGAATCGTAAAGATGCCGAAGCGCGTAAGTTGAATGTGCCGAAGCTCGTAAAGTAGTGCCGTAGCGCGTAAAGTGTAAAATCTCGTAAGTTGGGTGCCGTAGCGCGTAAATTATCTTAATCATAGTAAATTATCTCTTTGTGGGGAGTTCCACCCCACCTCTCTCTCCAACCTTGAACCTATAAGAATAATTAACAAGATAATAATGATTTTAGAAAAAGATTATTTGGAAGAATACTTACTTTAATTTTAACAATTCAATCTGTCTGTCTCTGCTGCTGTTTCTCCTGTATCTGCTGTTTCCTGTTGCTGCTGCTGAATCTATAAAAAGATTAAACAAAATTAAATGTTAAAAGATTAAATTGGAACGATACTTACCTTGAATTTTTGTTTGATTTTATTGCTTCTTGTTCTGGCGATTCTGCTGCTGGTTCTCTGCTCTGCTTGCTGAATCTAATAAAGGTTAACAAAAATTGGAGACAAAATGCGGTGGCCACCACAAACTAATGATAATCTAATCATCAAACAAAAATTTTAATTATTATAACAATAATTAATTTCTAACTTTACTTTAGTAAAATTATTCAGCAAATATTCGGAATTTTCGCGAATTTTCGGAGGCTAAGCCTCTATAATTATTTTTTAGAAAGTTGGAGGAGCCGATGGTTCGTTCATTTTACTTAAATCTAGCTGCTGCTAGCTCAAAATACTGCGATAGTACTTTAGTTTAAGCTTTTAGTTACTTTACTTTGTTTTTTAGCTCCTTGAGCAACTTTTGATATTCAAGTTCAACTTATAGAAAATTTTACTTACTTAAAAAAACTTTGACTTAAAGTAAACTTGACTTAAAAACCCAGCAATCCTAAGCTCTGTAAGAGACTCTCACTTCAAGGGCTGGAGTACATACCCTGAAGGCGAAGTGGCGTAAGACCTCTCAGGCTGTATCCTCGCCGAGGGCTTTGCAGGGCTGTTGCTGGTAGAAGAACTTACCTTACTTTACTTAAACTTAAAGCTGGTCTGAGCTCAACTTACTACTAACTTTACTCTGCTACTTGAGAGTGTGCTCTGTATTGGTAAGTGATATTTACACTCTTAACTACTACTATAGGTCAACAGCAGTTGAGAACTCATCTCAGCAGGTCACCTGCTTGCAGTGCTACTCACTTCTTGTTTGTTTTGTTTGAGTCTTTTACTTCTTGTTTCTTCGTTGCCTAAGCTAAGTGGTGGCTAGGTTAATACCTGGCTCACAGTGATATAGTTGTTTGTTAACTTCTAGTTTAAGTCTTTAGGGTTTTTGAGTGGCTATGACCTGACTCAGACAACCATATTTATCTGTCGAGAGGTCCTCTGCCGAGCAGCCAATCTCTGGTGTTTATTGCACTGGGGAAGGGTTGCTTGAAAGCAATCGAGCCTCAGCGAGGCATGTTTGAATAGTTATAGTATTAATTTTAAGTAATAATCTTCACTTTAACCTTAAAATCCAAGCCAAAGCCCTACTTTTGGGCTGGTCTACTGCCCTCTAAGCATAACCTATCATCTCTACCATATCCTAATGTTATTTTCTTATCAACAGCACCAATACCTAGTTATCCTAACAAAATTTCCGAAATTCAGGTGGAGGGGTCATAAAGTTAGCCAAGCCAAAGTGCTGTTCCGGAAAAGTTCCGTATTCTAGGTCTTAAGGCCAAATAAGTCCAAATAAGCACCCATTTGCCTGGTATTTGAAGCCTATCACCCCTCCTATTACTTGAACTATCGTATAATTACTTGTTATTAGCAATAAACACTATTATTAATGCTTATTATCAATTGCCTACCATAGAGATCACATGGAGTAGAGCTGGGCTGGACTCAAGGGGTGAGGAGGAGGCACTTTTTTGGAAATTTCAAGGCCAAAATGGCCGTTAGGACCTCCCTGACATTTCAAGATGGGATATAGCCACTCCCACCACCAATCGGCTTCTTTCCTTCTATCTCGTCGATCTAGAGTGTATTAGCGATGTTTGGGTTGGGATGGTGGGATGGGGAGGAGATTGGAAAATAATTTTTGTAAAATCATATAAGTCATACTCTATAATCTGTAAGGGGTATTACTAGTAGTTTTTGTTATAGCCGATAATATTATAATAACCACCCCTCTAAATCCGCGGTTCCGACCACTTTTTCTTAGGCAAATGGTATTAGTAATGTTGCAAACCATCTTCCTGATTTTTAGAAATAGATTTGGGAGTGATCTGAGAGGTCGAGTCGAACTCCAAGATGCATCCGAGGGAAATGAGGAGGGGTCGTTAGGTCTTAAGGCCAGATCAGAAATTAGGGGTCTCAACCTACCGATCTGATGGTTGGTTTATAGAATTTTTACTATACAAAATTTATCACTCTAAAATCTTGAAATATTTCGATTGCTCCAGCAATTTTGATGTTTAAGTATCGAGAATACTCGTAAACGTTAAAATAAGCTAAATTAGAGAGTGAGGGGAGGTGTTGGAGCAGGAGGATTTATAAAAAGAGTAAAATATAATAAGTTTTTAATGTTATAGTTATAATTTTATAATTAAATCAAAATCAAACTTAAACTAAACTAATTATACCCCTAAATCGTTGAAATTTTCATTCTAATTTTGTTCATCACCTCTGCATCGATGGAGGCCTAAGCATTTGCACCAGTTGACTTTAATGCCATCTATAAATCTATAAAAGCAGGTAAAGTATAGCTAAAGTCAACACTAACACAACTCTTACCTTAGCAGACACCTTTATATTTATACAAATTTCCCACTTTTGACAATATTAACTATAGGAATACTGGAATGCAAGTATGCAAGAAATTATTAATGTATGTCCCTAATATATATAATTTAAAGTTAAATTAGTATATGATTCCTTACCTCTAGAGCAAGTAGAAGATTGGAAGGCAAAGTGCAGTATCATAAAAGTAAGAATTTGTAATTTAATTCTATTGCCAGGTATATCAATCAAAACCCCAAAACCCCTTAGTGAGGTTTATAAGTGCTTTGATTTGTAGGGTATAGTTGGGGTCTTATTGGGGTTAGTAGAGAAAACGCAAGTTTTAAGTGAATTTAATGAATATTTAATGAGTATTAATGAGCTTAAATCAAAAAAATTTTATCTGCTTATCTTTGTGGTATCTCTTGAACTTAGCTCTCTTTAATGTTTCAAGTATATCTTCTAATGATGATCTTGGATATGCTGGAGCTCTTACTATGATCATCTCAACCATTTTCTTAATCTAAGTGCATACATCTTCTTGCTTTATATGTTTAACAGCCATGCTTATTGATTACTTTTCTTGCTTTGTTCCGAAGTACGACATACTTTCCATATCGCACTCTAAAATAATTGCTGCTACCGCCCAGACATCCCACTAAACAGAGCCATTAGTCAACTTCTCTCTTATTGAAGTACCCAGGTGTGCCTAGCACTTTAGCTAAAGTCACTATTTCTTACCTTATTGCTCTATTGAAATCAATGACTACTATTTCGAAAGGACAGAGATTTAGCATTACATTTTCTGGCTTCAAATCTCTATGAACATACCCTAGATCATGCAGCTCTTTCACACCCTTGATCATTTCCGTGAGTATCTCATTCAAGTCATCTGGGTATCTATTATGGTAGAGATAATCTCTTAGAGTCATTTCAAATTTCTTAAGTCGTAGTGCAATAAAACCATGTCCAAGAATAACTCCATCGAGTTTAAGCAAGTTCTTGCATTACCTTTTATGAGCCTCTCTTAGTATTATGTATTCATTGGCAAACTCATTTTGATACTGCTCGTTCCTAATAAGATATTTGAAAGGATATACTTCATAAGCATACTCATCAACTACTATGAGTTTTGCCTTGTTAGGCACATCAATATGTAAATAGTTGTCAATGCAAAACTGAGATCTACTGCATTTAATGCAGGTATATACATAGCTCTCTCTTACAAGCATGCTATATATAATTCATTAGCTGGTTGGTTCATTGACTTAAAACGTTTCTGCTTCTTAAGTCTCTCTTCCTGCTCTCTTTAAGACTCTATAGTATTGGACTTTCTCTTGGCTGGTTTACGTTTTTATGTTTCTTTATCTTGCATTAAAAACTCACTTAAATGATGTTTTTGCATGTGTCTTTTAACTTTAGCTGAGTGAGTGTAAGACTTCATGCAAGTCGTGCACTAATACCTGCCATCGACCTTTTAGTGCTTAAAATATATCTTAGCTCTCCCAGAGTGCATCTCTTTGATGTGCCTCTTCAAGCTCGAATCAGCTGAGAAGAAATTTTAGCATTCATCACATTAAAATGCTTTAATCTTTTCTAGTGGGAGATGTTCTTTTAACTCCTCAACATCTTCGATTAGCGTTTAAATACTTATCTCTGCTCTCTGCTTCCTGATATTTATTTCTAGAACAAACACCTCTGATTCAAACTCAAGAGCTTTAAGCTCTGGCTCCTTTTCAATGTATATGATCTCTTGCTTCTTAGTTTATCCAAAGTTTAGCTAAGATTATCCACTGCCAAGAGAGACTGCTTTGCGATTTAAGTTAGCCGCCATGTTTAAATTCAAATTTAAATTTCTATTATAAAGCTCTAATAACCTCTCTAGTTATAGTAACTTTGTATAGGAGTTGGTACTGCAACAACAATGGGTGATTCTTAGGCGTTAGACATCATATTTATACTAAGTTTATAACTATAAATTTTCTAAATTCATGCTTAATATTTTTAACTTTGGTACCAACTTAGAAAAAATTCAGGTTGGTACTGGTACCAATTAGGTTTTAAACCATATTGGAACTTTTCCATTAAAACCTCATTAGATTAAAACTAGGTACTAATTAAGTTTTGGTAATATTAAATTAGTACCAATTAAATTAAACGAATTTAGTACCAGTACTAATTAAATTTAAACAAATTTAGTACTAATTTAATGGAACTAAATTGATAAAAATGGAGCTCCATCACTGCAGTTTGTTACAGCTTCTGCAAACTTTCTCCACGTATCTTGCAGGGTTGACCTCCTATAAGATGCCCATATTTAATAGTAAGATTTTAAACAATAGGATCCAGAAGTCTATAAGTTATAATTTGAAATTCATTAATAGGAAGAGGAACAAAGATGGAATCACTCAATGATCAAATGAAAAGAGTCGAGGCTCAAGAAATGATATCAAGATTCAGAAGTAAGGAAGATCTCTATCGATACCTAAATTTACATGGTAAGATAACTTGATGACTATTAACATATTATAAAGTTGGTTTATTCCTTCCAACGATGGAAGGTACCAAAATTTCATTCTTGAAAGCAATACTTTGTGAGGAAAAGAACAAAAATAAAGAGATTAAACTAATAGAAATTCCCAACTACCCTGAGATTTCAGTCACTAATCTTTATGAGGATGCCATGTAAGATGAGGAAGTGGTAGTTTACCTTCCTACCAAGAAACAACTCTCTAATAAACTACAGAGAAGAACTTTTTCTTTGGTGTTCTTGGCACAATAAAAGAGGAGTATCTCAGAGAAATAATTGAAGAAGCACATAAGAAACGATATTCTATCTCTCCTGAAGACTAGAAGAAGCAAGGCATTCTAATAAGCTCAGCTTGGCTAGAGGAACTTAAGAAGCATCCTTATCTTTCAAGTAAGCTTTGACATATAACTTTGTAGGAAAATCAGGCACTGGTATATATCTTATGAAAGAGCATGCTAAGGTTCATAGAGAGAGAAAGTCACAAAAAATTCATGAAGTGAGCAAGAGACTCTATAAAGATGTTTAAAAGCCAGATGAAATGAACATAGATGCAGGAGCTGGAACAAAGAGAAGAAATATGGGCCCAAACAAGCCATAAGAAGAGGAGAAAAAGAGAACCAACCCATTTATGGGCCAGTTTAATATGTGAATATATTCATTCGTTTAAATCTAAAACTTATTTATAAACATTCATTCTTCCCTTTCTCGCACAAATTGTTGTCTTATCTACGCTCACTCTCTTACAGCTGCTTTGAATAAAGTCTACTATATCGATGGGCAAGTCATGCATAAGATGATACAGCAGAAGCTTCTTGTAGTGAGTCTTTATTTAACTCCAGTAGAATTCTATTCCATTAAATTAAGGACTATAAGGAACGTTGTATACAGGAGTTATGTTTAGGTCTTCATAAGCTTTCTTAGACTCCTTAGTCTTATGAACTGATAGGTTATCAACAAACAGGATGATCTCTTGGTTGCTATACTTCTCTCTGAGCTTATGTAGGATCTCTATATACTACTCTCGCTTAATAGAGCGAGGGTGAATCACATAACTCTCTAAGCCGAATCTTCACTTATACCAGCTAAAATTGCATGAGTGACTACCTTTACTTTTTAGTCATAAACTTCTATGTTATCATACTTCTTGTACCATGACTTATTAATAAAAGTGTTGAACGTAAACACAGCTTCATCTGCATGTATGAACTTGATGTTATTATCAATAGCTCTCTCCATTTAATCATATATAAAGTTGAAATTAGTACTATAAAATGGCACTGTAAAATCAATCACTCTCTTAACTCTGCTGACAGTCTTGAAAGTAATACCATTTCGTCTATAAATATTGGCTATAGTCTAAAGAGAGATACGCATGTCTGGAAACTTGCGATGAAACATGACAGCTCGTTAGTCAAGAGGAAAGTGAGCCCAATACTTTAATGTCTTAAAGTCACAGAGATAGTCAATATGGACCTGTGAGAACTTTTATTTCTTGCAGGATGTTTTCAAGAGCCTGAGTTATAATGTTAAACAGCTAACAAGCAATGATACCTAACAGTTGAGGCACTCTTGTGTAGGAGTCTTGCTATGGCTGTATAATTCAACACTGGTTTGACTTAGTCTATATTAATACTTGTACCATACCTAAGCTTAAGAAGTAAATCTAAATATTACTCATCAAAAATAGACCCTAAATTTCGCTAATTTCTATTTCTCATTTTGCAAATTGGCCTAATTTCTCTACTAAACCCAATAAGACCCCAACTATACCCTACAAATCAAAGCACTTATAAACCTCACTAAGGGGTTTTGGGGTTTTGAATGCTGCGAGCCAATCCTAACAAGCACAGTGTGGAATATGTGGAAAAGTTCTACTAAAGAGAACCCTTAAGAAGCACATTGCTTCTTAACATGCAGTAAATCTTGAGCTTGAAGAAGAGAAGCTAGAACAGGCATTCGCTCAAGATCGCACTCAAAATCAAGAGCCTTTGTAAATCTTGGAGGTATAGACACCAATAGAAATGAAAGTCTAAAGTGTGATATCAGCTAAAATAGTGCCATAGACTCAAGCGCCTGATAAGAGTGATTTCTTTAACTTCCCAGAGAAGGCATGGGAGTTCAAGCAGCTGCAACTTAAGGTGAAGCCTCACTGGAAAATTCTTAGCACGCTCAAACCATTGTAGAATGTTCCAATTCCAGCAAAGCCAGTAATTATATTCGATATTCAATAATTTAGGTCTGAATGCAACACCAGCTGCTCGCCAGAGGTGAGATTCTTGAAGGTGTGTATTTCGAATACCTTACACTTGACATATAACTTTATCAAGAGAAAATATATTAGCTAAAATCTTTAGTATACTCTCAAGCCATGCTTAATATATTAAATACTAGAATCAAGGAACAGTCCCTAAGTAAGATATATATCTCTATTCTTATTTACGATAGAATTCGTGAACCCCAAAGTTATTGGGCTGATGCAAGAGACTAAACGTTCTATTTTTGAGTCTTACCTCAACAGCCAAATGGTTAGGTGTGTCAACAATACATTCGCTGCCTATCTTGACGAGACCAATCCAAACTGTGCAGAGGCTCTTGAAAATTTAAGGACCAATGAGAAAATCGACATCAATATCTTTGATTTCTTAGGCTGCTCCAAGTTTAATTTCATTCATTCAAAAACACATATCAGCTGGAGGCCTGGCACCTATAAAGAGAGACCCCGCAAGGGCCAACTACCCTACCAACCATCATCAAAGTAAATTCAGAATGCCAAGAGTTTGTTTGAGCAAGGATGGTACATGGCGATGGTGTTTCAAAGGCTTGCTAATCATTTCATGAGTTTCTCTTACAAGTCCACATCGTTCCAGCATCAATGCCTCATCACCTATCTCAAGAAGTGGTTAAATGAAAATAAGTCCCTTAGAGCCTTTCACATCAGGACCAGCAAAGGCGAGGAACTACTATCTATAGCATAGAGATATGAGATTTTGATATGCCACCTCCTTCACCCGAACACTAAAATCCACAAGGGTACTATACAGTATCTAAAGAGTCAAGTATCGAAGAGAACCAGCCAGCGCAAGACTCAACCTTAGAATTTGCTACCACCCCACCTGTAACTCAGATTGGCAAGAATCAAGAAAGCCCTCAACATGGGAACAGTGACAGATCTCACTGCTTCGAGCATGCAACTGCCTACTTGATTGTAAAGGGTGATAAAGAGGAGTGGATTTACGAATGAGAGTGAGTTTAGGTGAAATCGTTATATTGAAGTTTAAATTCAGCATGTTAAATAATTAATCACATATAATTCATACCTCTATCAACAGCAATCATTACTATACACTGCTGATTTCAATATTGCATACTTATATTTATATTTCTATTTTAATTTATTTCAAAACCCCAAAACCCCTCCTTACATGGAATAGCTGTCGTAGTATATTAGAAGTGATGAATAGTCTATTAATTCTCACTCTCAACACAGTTTTTCATCGCAGTCGATTCTGAACTTTGGGTTTCTCTGCAATCAAGAGCTAGAGGAAATCAAGCAGAGTGCGCTGAAGCCATAGTAGAAGACTATACTCAAGTGGACATCGGTCGTACTGGGCACCAACTTCCCCTCAATTCCTAAGCCATTGAAGCTCACTTACACCTCAGGCACTCTCCTTAACAATGGGTAGGTACCGCCATCAACGATGGGAATTCTGGGTGGACAAATCATACGACTGCCATTGGACAATGTTGAGTGAGCAGTATCATCGTCAGTCGATATTTCAAGTTTGGCAACTGATGACTAGCTTTGTTATGGCCTTGAGCAGTACCTTCGTATGATTAGAAAGCCATAACAGCATACAGGGTAGAGAAACTCTAATGTAATGCATAAGAACCTGCAGATAAAGTAGAAAGATGAGCTGTGGTAAGGCCTGCAAGACTTCATGAAAGAGCAGGCTGGGGTTTTCGATTTATCAAATCGTGAATACTCAAACCATTAACCAATGAATGGATCCTCCAAGAATCCTTACCTGAAACGTCGAGATGCGAAGCTGGCGCTAAAGAAAATCTAAGTGGTTTAACAATACAAGGTGGAGGGCATGAAACCCAAGGATATAGCACTTGAAATGGGTGTGGATCGACCATTTGTATACAAAGCAATCGAGAAGTTCAAGTATGAGGTGGAGCACAGAGTGCTGAATCCAAAACAAAAGCTCAAGAATGGGAGTAAGAATACGCGGAGCAACCCGCTCTTGCTGAAGGCGATTGCTATTATACTTGAACAGCAAGGCATCTACAAGATCACTGGCTGGCGCCTGCATCATAACTTGCTTGAATTGCAGAGTAAGGACTAAGAATATAAGAACCTAACAGTGCCCAGCGTTGCTACGCTATTAAAGGTACTCAAGGAAAGTTTCCATTTACGACTTGGCAAAGCCCAGAACGCCAATGCGAAGTATAGAGACCCATTCTTCAACGAGAAGAGGCTTTGGGTGTCAAGACTGCTCGCGCAGCTATTCTTGGAGGATGCAGTGATCATATCAGTGGATGAATCCAACTTCAGGAGAGATTACATGCCTACAAAGCAATGGAGTTTCAATTCAGCTGCCCTTCACAAGGAAAACCAATTATTTGACTCCTCTCTGGCCCCTGCTGTTGGTAAGACCGAGGTTCTCGTCACCGACGATGTCATCCAGTATGGCGAGATGCTGGTTGGCTACTCTAACATCGAATCGAACACATCTATAATCAATGGGGCCAGAAAGTATGATAAAATGAAGTCCCCGAACACCCCATTTTTGAAAGACCAAGTTTCAATTCAAGATGAAAGTGACCTGAAAGCTGAAATTCTGAGACCCCAAGCAATTTTGGGAACCCCTAGGTAAGTATTGCTGCTATTGCTTAACTATTTGATAACAGCGTTATCAGCAGCTCGAGAGATGTCAAATCTGATGGTAAGGGTTCTATAGTAGCTTAAGAAG
>ARYC01020802.1:0-32466 GCA_000711775.1 Oxytricha trifallax
GCCCCGCAGTCTTCTCACCCTATTGGTTCAGGAATCGTCAAGCGCAGAGATTGGGAGACTCGCAGGCTGGCACTCGAAGGTAATCGAGCCCAAGGCACTGGAGGTCAGAGATCAGAAATACTCCGATGAGCATGAAAAGGCTGTGGAAGCCATTATTAAAGAGATTGAGAAGTTAGTAGAGCAGTGATTTAGTTTTAGTAGTTGGTCATAATTAATTAACAAGTTTGTTTTGTATTTGATTTTCTTTTTCACCAATTTCAACATACTTTTATATATATATCAGAAATTATATTATGTAACTGGATAATTTATTTTCCTTATAAAACTCCACAATTAAAATTTATTTAACAATAATTTATTTATGGAATTAATAATATTTATTTTAGAATTTTCTACCCATTATAAGTAAATTATAAATTTCATATACTCAACAAAGAAATTATGTTTTAAAGTTGTTAATACTAATAATATAGTATTTGAAATAGAAGCATTTATGGAATATTCAAAATATGCTTAATAATTCAAGAAAATAATGGTATCTTTCAACTTAACGACCAGTTATCTATAGGTATTTAAATGGCTTGCAAACTCTTAAGTGTATAGATCTCTAAGTCTTTTTTGAAAAATTTAAATATTAAAAATATATTTTTTTACAAATGTCAACTTAATATTTTATATTTAAATATATATATATATAGCTTCATTTCAGATAAATTTAAAATCATAAACTTATTCTTATTTTTAAAGAGTTTTAAAAAAAAAGCGATGTACTTAAATTTATAGTTGGTATGGCTATTTAATTGATTACTAAGTTTAAAGGAATGTATCTTTTTCTTACTAAAATAATGTGATCAATTAGAAATGTCAATAAATATTATTCTGTTTAATTTCATTAATTATCACGACGAAATTTCCTAGGTTTAGTTAAATTATTGCAAAACTATATTATCTCATTGTATTTAAATGAAAATTATATAACTAATTCATATCTAAATTAGCAGCAAATGAGATTATTAGTAAAGTGATTTTATTTGTAGTGATATGTCGTAAGAAATGTTAATTTTTTAGAACATTGCTTTGAATAAATATGAAGATTCATAAAATTTTCATTACAAAATTTATATAATTATTAGTATATTTATTCTAATAATTATTGGAATACATTTGTAATTAGAAATTTTAAATTTAAGATAAATTATATAGTGGCTGTTATAATTATTTAAAATTTATAATTGGCAGTACAACTTTACTATTGTTCATTAAGTGAGTTAAATTAACTTTAATTGCATGGCAATTTTAATGTGTCTAGAAGAGCACTCTAAACTCAATAAAAATATGTGATTAAAATTTCATGCAAAATACAAGTTAAGAAGATTAAAATTCTCTACTGTCATAATTGTATAGTTTACATAATAAACTGCAAAATTTATTTAAATAATTCCATATTTAATCTAAATTAATGAACAATAGGCGAGTGCATGCCTAGAATATTGCATACAGTTAAATTATAAATTCTAAGAAATTAAATCAATTAAATTTATATAATAATTAAAGATTGATACTACCGAATTTTTAGAAATATTTTTATTCCTCTATTATTTAATAAAATGCTTTCAATTTAATATAATAAGTTAATATTAAGAGTCTTAATTCCCAGAAATATAGCTACTTTAACTATTAAATTTATATAAGAATTTTTATTTATTGATTGACAAAAACGAATGCTTTAATAATCTATTAACAATATTAAATTTCAAGATAAATCAAATATTTTGAGAAAAAATATTGAATTAATTTAAGACTATGATAAAACCCCATTAGTAAAATTTTGATGAAATATAGGTGATAGATATTTTAAGATTAAAATTAAAAACTATGTTTAATTAATATACTACTTTTTGAAAAATAAAAAAAAACATACTGAAAAGAGAATTGAACCCTATACTGTATGATCTCTAGTAAAACGTAGTACTATGTGTACATAGGTTATTAATTTTTATTAATTAATTTATTTTTTAAATATCTTTTCAATACTCTCCAATCTAATTCAATAATCGGGGTTTCATTCGCAAATATCTTCAGGTCAGTTGAGGAAATCATTGAGATCTTAGAAAAATTAACTTAAGAGAATTGCTCTAGGATAGAAGAGATTTCTCAATAAAATCTGAAAATAATATATTCTCATTTTAGTTCAAAAATTCAGAAATAAACAATAAAAAGTCAAATTTTATGACTTATAGGGAATGTTAAAGATAGGAATAGTTTGACTAAAGTTTAATAATGCTTGAGAAGATAAAGTAAAAAGTTTTTGGAATATTTATGAATTGAAATAAATCATGTAGTAGTCAAGACAAAGGCTAAAACGTTAATAAGTAATTATTTATGAGTTAATTGTATTAATTGTTTTTATATATCTCTCTGATACAAATGATTTTACTCTTTTATAAAAAAGAATCCAAAATAACTCACACTTTACAGTTAAAAGAGGCATTGACAATTTTTCAATTGAACTTATCATGTTTTATTATTAATATTACCAATATGTTTAATATTCTTTTACTTTTTATAAATTTATATTGCTTGAATATAGAATCAAACTCGTTTATTAAATTATTTAAATACTCTTTTCTCATTGTTATTTGTTACTTTCTAAACGTAGTTTTAAAGATAACTCTTTAAATTATTTGAGTAATAAACAGATAAATTAAATATTTTATTAGATTATTCAAGAAATTAATGAGATTATCTAAATCATTTAATATATATTATTGAAGTTAGATGGAATATTTTGTTTGTAAACCATAACATAAAATAAACTTAATGATTTTTTTACATTATATATATTTTTTCCCTTATATATTTTTTTATTACTTCATTGAATGTCGCACTTAAAGCATAAAATTTACTATAAAAATAATAAAAATAATAAATTAATTGTTATGTTCTTATAGAAAATAAAAATACTTTATAATTTAATTAAGAATTGTATATATAATGAAATTAGCAAATGGAGATATTGCCATATTAAAATTAAATAATATATTTCAAATAATAGAGCATTATCTAATAAATTATAGTTTATAAAACCATTATTAGAAATGATTAGTGTATTTAAAAATATATAGAAAGTTTCTTCGTTAAATATTTTGCAATCAATTAAGGTCATGACAATTAAAAAGTTTTTAATATTTTTAAGTTCAGCTTCTACAGCTTGAGCATTGCATACTTATATATTAACATTAAAGAACTTTTTTATTAAATTTCCAAGCGTCCCCACTTTTTCAAAAAGTGGCGACGGTCACAGGATTTTATGTAAATATATTATTTTAAGCAAAATTAAATCTATTAAATTAACTCATTATATTAATAATACTTATGGTCAAATATTAATGAAAGTTAAAAATATATTAGACTTATTCCTAAGTTCAGGATTCTATAATCCTTATAAAGAATAGAGATCCTTTTAGATCTTTAAAATTCCAAAAGGAACTATAAAAACTAAAAAGGGAAAATTTTTAAGTATATTATTCCGTAAAATTGCTATTTAATACAATCATATGATGACTTTAATAATTCTATATAGAAATAATTAATTACAAAAGGATTTCTAATAAATGTTATAGTATTTGAATCCTGAGTTTTGATACAATTTTATTAAGTTTAATAATTAATTAATCATTAATGATGATAAATATGTAATTAAATTAATAACATACTAGTCAAGTTAAAGTATAATTTAATAAAATTGATAAAAATCCTGCAAAAGTCTCCACTTTTATAAAAAGTGGGGACGGTTGAAATATAAATAATAATGGTAAATGAACTTAAGGAAACTATATTTAAATTAACAGCTTTAACGTATTAATATATTATATAAATAAAATAATTTAATCGTCATGCCTATAATAAAATAGAGTGGTTAAATATTTTTAAATATGTTAAGAAAAGTTTAAATTATTTAAATATTAGAATAAAAGTATAAAATCTAACTTTTAATTTAAATATTTATTTGTATGTTTATTAAAATGATTTAACTAAAACTTTATCTTGCTCATTCATAATAATTATGAAATCCTAGGATTGCAGAATATTAATATACTCTTATTTACCAATAAATAAGTAGCTCAGATGTATTTCAAAGTTATCAAAAAATGAAAGAAAATTAGCTTAAAATATTTAAAGTCGAATGGAAAACACAAAAGACTTTTTGAAAATATTTATCATTCCAAATTTCCAATATATTTGGCTTAACAATCTAGATTACATTTGCACATTTTCAGATAGATATTCTTTTCAATTGGGTCATTTAGACGATGTCAACGACTGCACTCCATATTTAGAATTCTTTCTTAAAATATCTTGGAAATAAAAAAGTAATTACATTCAATTAGAAGTCAATAGTATTAGCAAAGATATTTTGAAAAGAATTGACAACAAAATTAATCAAAGCCAAAAATAAATTTAAATAGATACACTTAAATTTAAGGATACGAGTTTTTCGGAATCAGTATAGTTTATTAACCAAGGAAAATATTAATCTCTAAGTTTCAATAACTGTCAAATTGGACACAAAGTAATTAATGTTTTGTTTTCAAGTTAAGTAACTGTTGATTAACAAGTTCAAAATTCCATTCTATCTTTTGAAAAGAAATACAAATATCTTTAGGAAGTATAAACGCTTAAGCTAAAAGATACTATAGTAGCTGATTGTATTTTCATTAAAAATATTACAAACTTAGAGTTTTTAGATATTGATAATGTTTATTTTAGTGAAATTGCATTTCATTATCTTTAAAAACAATAAAACTTAAGAAAATTAATAATGAAGGACTTAAAGCAAACTTTTGATTAGAAAGTACTTGAACTTTATCCAAATATTGCACACAGATAATTTAATAAGATTTGCTTCAGTAGCTAAATTAATAAATTTTAAAATTTAGAAGAAATAAAATTGAAAAGTACTACCAGATACCAATTTATTTAACTTCGAAATTGTCTTGAACTTCCTAAACTCAAAAGTATTGAAGTTACTTTTAATGACAAATTAATTTTGTACGATATTTTGCAATTCCTAAGTGAAGAGACCAAAATTACTATTCAAATAAAAGTATTTACACTGACACTTTTTACAAGCAAACTTACTAAAATAGGAATAAGTTAAAAATAAGCTTTAAGCAACATTTAAAAATCATTGAATTTATTGGGAGGCCATTTCAAATTACAGATAAAATAAGAATTAAATTAAATTAAATTTAATGAATTTGCTAAATATTTTATTATTAATGAGTAACTCGAATTAACTCACACGCTTACTGTTCAAAATAATAAAGCAATACAAAGCTAAATAATAATATTTGAGTCATGATCTGTAAAAATAATTCAAAACAAGATTCATTTTAATATTATTTTTTAATAACATACCTTACTACTACTATCCATAATGTTTTAATTATTCAATTTTTTTGCCAATTTTTCATAAATTATATTTTTTTAAATTAAATTATATGAATGTTTTATTTAGAAACATTCTATGCTCATGTTCCAAAATTCATTATTTATTAATTTAATATATTATAATAATTGGTTTGTCTAAATGTTTCATAATGTAGTATAAATTATTTATTGATAGAATATAAATAAGAAAATAATTAATCCTAAATAACTAGATAATATTTATTTATAAATTTGTAAATCTATTTAGGCGCTATTATTTTTTTTATTTAAAAATATATTGTAGTTTAATTTTTATAATAATTATCATTAATATACAAAATCCTTCAAAATGGAATCAATAAAGATTTAAGATAGAAAAATAGTTTTAAATTTTAATATTAGATCAGAAATTTACTAATACTTTACAAAAAAATGGATAAATTAAATTATTCCGAAAATTAGCAAAAAGGATAGAGACATTCAATAATAATTTTAACAAAAATTCTATAATATAGATTAAAATTACTTCAAAATAATTTTAAAAAGTGAAAGTTTTAAGTACGATGAAATTGTTACAAAATTTATAGCAAATTAGAGCAATAAATTTTAAATTAATGTTTAAAAACATTTTGATATAATTTATATTTAAAACATTGCAAATATAATAATTCAAATTTCTAAAAAACATAAATATAAAACTTAAAAGGTCAATGTATATTTCAAATAATCATGGCCAAAAATCATGATGAATTTAATTGAAAATGGATTTTTTAAGGATGATAAAAATAGTGAAATATTTTAAGAAATTAAAGTAAGAACAAAATAAGATAAAAATTTTTTTCAAAATGATTGGCCGTTCATTTCAATTTTTGAAATTGTTAATATTGAAAATATTTATAGTTATATCAAAATGCAAGCGAAAAAATACAAGAAAATTGAATCATTTTAGAGATAAAATGAAGAATTATTTTTTTTTAGCGAAAATTTCTTTATTAATGGAGCTAATATTAAAATAAGGATGAGAAAACTTAAGCTTTATGAAGTTGTAAATTTTTAAAACTATTTAATTTTACATAATGAAAATCTAAACAAAATTGAAGTAAATTATTGTGGATTAAAAGCTCTTGAAGTAATGTCATAAGAAATATCCCAATTATATTATATTGAGAAATTCTAAATTTTTGGTGAAATCTCATTTTTATAATTTTAAAAGTTAAATATGTTTATTAAACTTAAATCATTATAAATTGAAGTTAAGAACTCAGAAGCGGTAACTGAGCTATTAAATATTCTAAAATTACCAAATTTGTAAAACTTAACTATAAGAATAATTCATGATCAATAATATCTATTTAGAAACATCCTCTCATTTGCATCTCAAAATTTTAAGTATTTGTATTAATTGACAATAAAAGCATCAAAAATGAAAATTTCTTCTGAAAAATTTAATCAAATATAAATGCATGAACATAAAGAGGGGAAAATTGATTTGAAGATTTTTGAAAATAAGCAGTTAATTGGCACTATATAATATTTTGATAAAGTCACAAACAAAGTAGTTCTTATACTACAAGGAATTAATTATGATAGGAAGATCATAATAAAGACTATATTGACATCTAACATAGATTTATGAATTCATATTAATTTTTTTAAAATAATTTAATATTAAGCTCTTTTTAATTTAGTTGATATTAATGTGTAAATGTTTATAGTTGAAAAGATATAGTAATTTAATAATTTTAAATTAAAAAATGTTTAATTATTTTAATTTGTTTAAGTGTTATATTTCATATAAATAAAAGTTTTAACCTATTTTTGTATTCTATTATGATATTATAATTTACTAAAATGACTTTTTTATATCAATTAATATGCACAATTTTATTAATTAAAATGACGGGAATTTATTTATTTCAAAAAAAATTAGTGAAGTAAAATATATAATTAAAAACTATCAAGTTAAATTAAATTATAATTTTTGAATCTTTCCAAATTTTCCTTTATGTTTTTTATAGTATCTAAAATATCAAATATATCAAATTAAATCGACATAGTATTTTAAAGAAAACACTCTTTATTGAATTTTATTTAATATTTTAATTATGCAGAATATAATAAAAATGAATAATAATACTCAATTGTTCCGACCGAGACCCGTACCCCCCCCGTACCCCTCTTCTAAAAAATACCCCCTTCACACGCCGTACCCCCGTACTCCCATTACCCTCCACCCGTACCCCCCCCGTACCCCCTCATAAAATCCCCCATTTCATATGAAATTTTTTATCCGCGCAGTCTGAATCGATTTCCTTCATGACATCTCGTCATCATATATAGATAATTTTTTATATGAAATATCATAAATTTTTTTAAATTTTTTCTTTGCTTATTAAACCATAATAGCATATTAATTTCATTTTTTTTTATTTTTCAACGCTCGCCATTATTTTCTTAGTACATACTCTCATAGAAAATTATTTATTTTATGAGTAACACATTAATAATCATAATTATATAATAAAATGATAATTATTTATAAAGTACTAGATATAATTCTTAACAACTTTAAGTAATAGACCCTTACGATGGGCCGCTAAATGTTTTTTCTATATTTTTTTAAATGTTCTAAAAATCATTAAAACATCAAAGTAACATGTCATAAGTCATTCAAAAGCTCCCTTACGACTTTTAAAAGCAGTCTATAACAACAAAAATCATAAAATCAATAAAATCATAAAATAAATAGAATTTTGAATTAATATTACTAATTTTATTTAGTATGTTATGATTATTATATTTATTTTTCACAAATTCATATTCTAATATCATGATTAGTTGTTTTAATTGCTTAAAAACATTAATATTATATGTAGTCTTCAAGATCAGTAAGCTAAATGATTGTATTTAAAGCAATTATAACAACTAATCATGATATTAGAATATGAATTTGTGAAAAATAAATATAATAATCATAACATACTAAATAAAATTAGTAATATTAATTCAAAATTCTATGTATTTTATGATTTTATTGATATTATAATTTTTGTTGATATAGACTGCTTTTAAAAAGTCGTAAGGGAGCTTTTGAATGACTTATGACATGTTACTTTGATGTTTTAATGATTTTTAGAACATTTAAAAAAATATAGAAAAAACATTTAGCGGCCCATCGTAAGGGTCTATTACTTAAAGTTGTTAAGAATTATATCTAGTACTTTATAAATAATTATCATTTTATTATATAATTATGATTATTAATGTGTTACTCATAAAATAAATAATTTTCTATGAGAGTATGTACTAAGAAAATAATGGCGAGCGTTGAAAAATAAAAAAAAATGAAATTAATATGCTATTATGGTTTAATAAGCAAAGAAAAAATTTAAAAAAATTTATGATATTTCATATAAAAAATTATCTATATATGATGACGAGATGTCATGAAGGAAATCGATTCAGACTGCGCGGATAAAAAATTTCATATGAAATGGGGGATTTTATGGGGGGGGTACGGGGGGTACGGGTAGCGGGTACGGGTGTGAAGGGGGTATTTTTTAGAAGAGGGGTACGGGGGGGGTACGGGTCTCGGTCGGAACACTCAATAACACCTATACCATGGGAGATAATAACTAAGTACTAAAATAAAAAGATATTCAAGCAGCAATGGATGATCGAGGCAATAGTAATCCCTCCATTACAACGAGAGAAATCAGAAGCAACTCTACTACTAAGGACTCAGAAGAGGATATTTTTGGCTAGCTCAGGGTCAAGGTTATTTATGAGATAAGAGAGAGTCTAATTTAAATTAGTGGAATGTCTTATTATAATAAAGAAATACTGCTAAGTAACAAATGACTACTATTGTTGAAGACAAGGAATAAATCCTCAGGATCAGAAGTATAGCAGTATAGGGAGGGCCAATTAAGTGAATATTCTTCTCCAGTATCAGCACAGTTACAAAGAAAAACATCAAGAATAAATGATAGACCTTATAAACCATTTATAATAATAGTAAAAAGTAATTAAGTAATATTATTATATAAGTCTAGTAATATTGATTCCTAGATTCATAATTTCTCTCTTTGCCTAAATGATTGACTTCTGCTACTATAATATCATATATTTAGCCATTAAATCATATTATAAAATTGTTTATGATTATTTATATAACAAATAATTTAACTAAGATCATAAATATTTTAAATGCATGTTTCCAAAAGGGAGATTTAGTAGAATGTAAGCAATTTATCATTGATTGATACATAGAAACACATATTGTGATAAATTTAGAGGTTAATATTCTATCAATAAATTAAATCTCGTTGAATTTTGTGTAGAGTAAGATAAATATTAAGAATAACCTTGATTATAGTTATTATTATAAGAATCAATCTCATTATTTTTTCACATTATAAAAGAAAATAAATTTATAAATGATTTGAATATTCAAACTTGAATTGATCTTTATATAATGAAATTATTTAGTATGATTAAAATAATTTAATTTAATGATATCCATCAATAAAAATTGCAGATTAATTATCTACAGTCATTTAACTTACAATTAATGTTTTATCAAGATTTCAAAAATTTCAAAACAAGAATGAGAATTAATGAAATATCTTATTACTCAAAAATCACAATATAATGATTACTTTTGCATTTATTTTCCTGATAATAAAACTATCAAAGTAAGAAACTTAGATTACATTTGCAATTTTAGTCATTAGTATAATTTTGTGATAAATAATCTATCAGGATGGCTAGGATTTCATAAAGAAAATAATTTCCAAAATTTTATACAAATAATTTGGGGGAAAGTTTTCTGCACCGGTTTATGACCCAAAAAAAATTTAGGGAAGTTTCCAGCACTATTTTTTAATTTTTTTATTATTAAATTAATCTTTAAAACAACTATCAACCAGCTTCCAAGCTATTTCCTTAATATAATTATACTTAATTTATTTATCAATTAGTCAATATCTCTCTTCAGATTCCAACAATTCTAACATATTTAATCTGATATTTTTGGTTTTATATCTTAATCATTTTATTGTTCTATCTGTACTCATAGTAGTTCCAAGTATTTTATCCAATTGTTATTGAAATTCTTATTCAATCTATCTTATTCTTTACATACCTAAATAATGTGAAACTATATTTACTTGAACTACAAAAATGATATATAAATATCCTCTTAATATTAATGAGCAATAAAATTAAAAAATTTTTTAATTTATGTAAAATTTATTAAATTTTACATAAATAAAAAAAAATTGCAGGAAACTCCCCCCTAAATAATGTCTTCATCAACGAAAGATAAAAAAGTAAAAGTTTCAGTATACAAAGAATTTAATTTTATTTTCAAGAATATATCAAAATGGGAGAATTTTAATCTTTGTAAATTAAAAACAGAAATTTTAGAAATTAATGACGCAAAATCCGATTTATTTTTTGAATTTCTTTAAAAATGTAATTTTAAAGGGATTATTTTAAATTATTGCGAATTAGGCTTAAAATATTCTTTAGGAAATAGAGTTCTGGGAAATATATTTTTAGATAATTTAGGGTAAAATGACGTAATAAAAAGAATCAAATTCTCTAATTGTAAAGTATATAGTGATCAAATATTCATTAATTTAAATAAAATTAGAACTGTATAAGTTAGTTAATCAGTCATAAAATTAACATAAAGGGGGAAAAATATTGAAAATACATCTTTTTCTTGAACTATCCTCCAAAATCATAAGGGGAAGTAACCCCAAGCTGAATTTTCTTTTAATCTATAAAGCCCCTCAAAATTTGTAAAAATAAAGCTCACTCTTTTTTTACCCTTTTAACTACATGGTAGTTCAGAATGAATCTCGTGATCAATAAAAGGTACAGTCACATTAGAACCCTAGGATATTAAGTTTCATTTTACCAGGTACAAATATCAGTGAGCATCCTACCCTACCATAAATTTTCAGTCGACCAACTTTCTTTACTGAAGTTCCGAAAACAAAAATAAGAACAATTGTCATAAACTAATCTTTTCTAACCGAGATCCCTACTCAACCCCAATTCCTCCCCCTACAAACCTTAAATTTCCCCATAAATAATTTTGACCCCCCCTTTTTCATAAAATTTTTCAAATTTCATGAAAATCAAATACTTATGATTTGAATTGTGGGAAACTTATCATATAAAATTATAAATAACACTATTTTCAAGCAGGTCAAGTTTTTTTCAATATAGAGCAAGATTCAATGCATAAGAATTTGATTTTCATGAATTTGAAAAATTTTATTATACAGGGGTGAGGGGACAGGTCAAATATTTTATGGGGTGAGGTATGAGGATCTTGGTCAGAACACTAATCTTTTTTATCATTTTAAGCTAGAGAAAAACTTAGCTAAATGCAATCACTTAAAAAACTTTAAGTTTCAAATATTGATAAAATATAAACTAATTTGGTATAATATAAATAATTTGATGATTATTTTCTAGCATTTATATACAAAACTATTTTTTATATAGAAATTGAAAATTCCAGTTACTTTTGTTGTTGTGAATTTTATGAGACATTAGAAATAATAAAAGATAATAAGCAAAAAAAATGTTATAATAATTACTATTTAGTTTTACCTAAAATTGTTTGAACTTAATAAAAATAAGTTTAATAATTGATATTTAATTATAAACCAATAACAAGATTTTCAGATATTCAACTGTTGGTTATTTGTAATTTCATTTTTAAATCATGTTAGTTTCCAAATATTTCTTATTTTATCAATAATAATAATTATTAAAATTTGTAGAATACAAATTAGAGAGAATTTACTATTGGCTTAAAGAGGTATCTACAATTATTTAAAAAAAGAGACAACTTTTAAACTTTATAAAAACTTAGATTACATTTCATGAAATCAGATCAGTTAATATAACTTTTAAAGAATATTAAATTAAAAAGTTTGAGAAAGTTGACAGTTCAAATTATTGATAAATTGTATTTTTGTTAAATTCTGTAATTCTCTCCTACACAATTTAATTTGAAAATATTTACCAATCAACTTGTAATGTTCTCTAGAGAAGATCTTTAACATAGAATCACTCACTTTGAAATACATAAAGATTTTAATAATGCGTTGAGAAAGTATGGATAGTTGTATAAAATAGACATCATAGAGGATTTGACAAAAATAAGTTAAAAAGTAAGAGGAATTTATTTACTTAAGCCAATAAATTATCAAGTGAAACATTAAATCATTGTAAAACAGAATTCTGATCATATTTAGCCATCAATAGCGTTGTACTTAAACTGATTATCAAAATGATAATTTCACAATATTATTTTGAATGAAAAAAACTTATTTATAAATTAAGTTCATTTTTGTAATTTATTAGTATAGAACTCCTTGATTTATTATTAATATTCTAATATTATGAAATATAAATTATACTTATATTATCCTAAAATATGCAATAAAAGAAATTTCTCATGTTTAAAATGTTATGGGTATTTTTTTATTTTACTAAACAGAAATTATTTTTATAAGATAAAATAAATCATATTATATGAAGATTAAACTGAGAGCCATCTTATTACATAAAAGTTAATGTATACAGATACAATCTAATTAATATATGCTAAACTTAAAAGCAAAGAATATTAAACTGCTTTATTGGGTAAACATGTAATACACATTAATTTATATAAATTCATTAAATAGAGCGATTGTAAATCAACTTTTATATGAATAAACAATTTATTTGATTAATCTTCGTAAAAAATAACACTAAAACTTAAATGGTCAAGTGTAGTTGACGATATTTAATAAAATTATATATTTATTTTGCTAATTTTGATCCTTAATAAATAAATTTAAACTTTATTGTATTTTATAACTTATCTCAATGTAATAAAACCTAACTTAGCTTAGCTTATATATTGAGAAATTTAAATTACTAATTAAATGAGAAGATTAAAAAAGTTATTCTTTTGATTGCAAACCAGCGATATAAAAATGTTTTGCTAAATCTATTAAAGATTTATTAAATATCTTTATGAATTTAATTTAGAAAAGACTTCTTTCGATTACAGAGATTCTTAATTAAATTTATAAATCCATAAGCCAAATTATATAATATTTTTTATTGATTTACTAATATATTAATTTTTCTGATAAAGTTTAAGAGCAATAAATTTAAAATTGAAATTTTTATTATTGCATATTTCTCTTTTTTATGAGGTTTATTATTTAAACTTTATCAAATACACTTTTTTAAGTTTGGAAAATTAAAAATTTAATTTTACTTTGATAAAAAAATTATAAATGCAATAAGTTTCTTCCTTTTTTGTTCATTAATCCCTAATCATATAAAACTAAGTCTAATTTATAAAATTATCAAATTTTAAGGAAAATAATTAAATAAAGTATATGAAATAAAATATTAATATTTAAATAAATATAATTTGGTTAGATTCTATTTAAATATGGATTATATATAATATGATTATAAATTAAGTAATAGGAATAATATAATTCAAATAATTTTATTTTTATTTTTCACTATTAATTTAATTGCTTCAATTTTTTAGATTAAAAAACGAATACTTACACGTTATAGCTTAAATAGAAATATACTATGTATTAAAATTTATCAAAAATAGGATGCCCCCCACAGATCTGGAATTTTTTCACCTTTTCTTCAAAATTTTGGAACATTGAATAATTCACCGTGAATAAAATATATTCAAAATCCAATGACCACACCCCCATTTAATTTGGCTATCCTAGATATCAAAAAAATAATAATTTTCAAAAAATAATTAAGGATTCATCAAATTTATCAGTTTAAAAATTTGATGAATCCTTAATTATTTTTTGAAAATTATTATTTTTTTGATATCTAGGATAGCCAAATTAAATGGGGGTGTGGTCATTGGATTTTGAATATATTTTATTCACGGTGAATTATTCAATGTTCCAAAATTTTGAAGAAAAGGTGAAAAAATTCCAGATCTGTGGGGGGCATCCAAAAATCTAAAATATTACTAAAATACAAAAAGATTATAATATTTTATCATATAAATTTATAAAAAATCAAATGAATTTTTGAAAGAATATTAAGGTCCCCACATATTTCTGGAATTTAGATAGTTCTAGAATCAAATATTTCAGATCCATTTTGCTCCAAAAGGATTCTAGAATTTATTGTGATTCAGAAATTGTGTGAAAAATTCAAATCATAATTTAAAATTACAAAACCAATATATAATTTAAGGTATAAAATAAGAAGTTTTGATTTTAATTATAACAAATATTAATTAAAAAAAAAGAATTAAAATTCTGAATATCATATTTAAATAATTATTTTAATTAGCTATATTTACTAACCTTGCTCTTATAATTATTAAAAAATAATGCTAGTCTAGAATTGCAGAATATAAATATATTCTTTCATACCAATAAATAAGCAACTCAGATTTATTTCAAAATTATCAAGAATTGAGAGAAATTTAGCACAAAGTATCAAATATCACATGGAAAATACAAAAGATTATTTGAAAATTTTATTTATGTCTAACTTCAAATACAATTAATTTGAAAATATTGATTATATTTGCACATTTTCAAATAGATATTATTTTTAATTAGGTAATTAGAAAGTTGGTAGTGATTGCAATCCATTTTTATATTTTATCAATAAAATGCCTTAAAAAGTATAAAATAACTCATTTAAACTTTAAGTAAATATTTTTAGTATAGATATTTTGAAGAGCATTAACAATTGGAAAAACTTTAATTAAAAATAAATTGAAATAGATACATTGAAAATTAAAGATATAAAATTCCTAGATTCAATAGAATGGCATTAGTATGGAAAATATTAAAAACTTTGTTTAAATAATTGCATAATTGGGTAAAAAATAATCAACTAGTTGACTTCAAATTAAAATTAACGTTTTCAAATATTGCCAAATTCTATTATAGATAATGAATAGAATTACAAATATTTTCAAAAAATTTACATTCTAAAACTTAAAGATTGTGTGGCTGCAGATTATGTTTTTATTAAAAATATTATAAACTTAGAGATTCTTATTATTGATAATGCTTATTTTAGTGATTTTGCAATTGAATACTTATAATTACAAAAAAAATTATGAAAAATTGTTATTCAAGACTTAAATCCAGATTTTGATTAAAAAATATTATCCATTTGTCCTGATATTACAAATAGACAATTAAATAAAATTTGCTATGGTTTCTAAATAAATTAATTTGAGAACTTAGAAGAAATCGTAATCAAAAATACTTCAAGATTATAATTTATTCAATTTAGAAAAAGCATAGAACTTCTAAAACTTAAAAGGATTAAAGCTCATTTTAATGAAAAATCAATTTTCTAAAACCCTATAGAAAAATAAGCAGCGAGATTTGGAGTTAAGAACAGTTATATCAAAATTATATAATTATTGGTTGAAATAAATTATAATTAATGAATCAATTTTACACACTCTGATTGGATTATTAAATGAGGACGATTAATCGAGTTAAAAGTTTTATTAGTTAGACATTCTAATTTTAGGCAAATTATTATTAATTTACTATCTAATTGTTCTTAATCTTTATCTTTTTCATAATTAATATATGGGGTTTTACAATTTATTAAAATTTTTTAAAGAAGAGACATAAATTACTTTAAACATAAAAGTTTCATCCATCACACTTTTCACAATTGAAAACATAAAAATCGGAATAAGTAAAAAGGAGGTTTTAAGTGATATTAAACAATCATTAAACAAGTTGGGTAGTCACTTTAAATTTTCAATAACTTAAGAATTAAATAACATCAAATTTAATTACTTTGCTAAATTTTATATTGTTGATGAGGGGCATAAACTGACTCACACAGTAACTGTACAGAAAAACAAAAATAAACCAAGCGAAGTTATTTTATTTGAATAATGATTTATGTAAATTAAGAAAATAATTTAATTATAATAAAAAATATCTCATTAAATAAAAAATTTTTGTTATTTATTAATTTTATTTTAAAATAGTCTTAATATTTTGATTAATTAATTAATTTCTAAAATGATTTATAACTCTTTTATGAATAATAATTATGAAAATAAATTAATAAAATTCACTCATTAATCTTGTCTTAAACATATTATAAGATAAATTGACTAATCAAGTGTTTGGGTAATAATTTAAAACCTAAATTTTACTTTAATACTATAAATTTAGGCGAGTTATATTAATTTTTTTTTATATAAAAAGATTTTTGTTAGATATCTTAAGATTGACAATTTAAAATTAAATAAAACTCTTTTGTTATTTTGTTTTATTATATTAGATTGAGAGCAATGATTTTATAATTATTTTTTTAATTCTATATAAAAAATTTTAAGTTAAATAATGAAAAACTCTATGATTCAGCATTATAATATTTGTGATTCTTTAATTGATTCTTTTGAGATCATTCCTTCACGAATAATAACTTTTATATTATTCTACATTGTTACAATTCTAATTTTAAATGTTTAATAGCACAAATATAACTGTCTTTATTATTACTAATATTAAAAGTAAAAATTTTATTACTATCCCATTTGGTATTCTTTATTCAGTTTAAACAATTATTTAAATGTATTAATGGTTTAATTTTAAAAGATTTAACCTATATAAATTTATTTAAAATTATGTTTTAACAAGTTATTGAGAGAGATGGGTTTTATTATATAGCTAATAGTAAATATTTAGAAACATAAAAAATAATTATTTTTTACCTTTGAAGATATTGTTATTATTACTGCATTATATCTTTTTAAATGGGTAATAATAATAATTGAATTTATCTTCTAAAAAAAAGAAATTCTTTTAAATATAATTATAATACAAGTTTTAGAAAAGTGACAATAAAATTAGTTAAATATTACAATGCTACTAAAATATTCATGTAGACCAAGTATCTTATAAATAAAAAATATTTAATTATTATAGTTTATAATAATTATATAAAATTATTTGAAAATTTAAATGGAATCTCTTTAACCTTAAGCTAAGAAAGTTATATTAAATTTTAACATTCGTTAAGAAATATACACATATTTATCTAAAATACGAATATTTAAAATCATTGCGAAATTAAGCAAAAAAGATAGAGAAATTTCACAATATATATCATTTAAAGGAAATTTCAATTCAAAATAATAAAATCACTTCGCAATTAATTTAAAGAGTGGAGATTTTCAATATAATTAGGATTCTATTTAATTTATTGCTAATTAGAGTAATAATTTTGTAATTTTTATTTAGAAGCAATCTAATATAATTTACATAAATAATATAGCAAATTTAATTCTTTAAATTTCAAAGAAACATATTCATCATGTATAACAGATTAAAGTATAATACGAATAATCATGGATGTTAATCATGATAAATTTAATTGAAAATGGATTTTTTAAAGAAGATAAAAACAGTGAAATTTTTTAAGAAATTATTGTCAGAACAAAATCTATAAATAATTAGAAATTACCAATTGGTAGTGAGGATAAGAATCTTTCTGGAACCTATTTAAAGAGCTTTCCTCAAGTAAGCCGATAGTAGAGGTAGGGGCTTTTAAGTTTACCGTATAAGGGCGAGGCAGAGAGGATTGATCTGCGAGTCTTGCACTCTTCAAATTAGATAGAGTCGAATGATTTCCTGCATTAGATGAGCTTCCTAGCTTGAGAAAATTTTCTAAGGAATACAAAGAAGGAAGAATGCTGTGATTAGCATTCAAAAGTGAGAAGAAGAGAACCTGTCATGGCAACGATAAAAAATTCTCATTTCAAAATGCAAAGCTTAAAAACTGAAGCTACCAAATTAAAGGAAGGAGAAAATTTCCAGAATCGATGAGACTGATTAGCGATTTTCACCATTCCTTTCACAAAGTTGACCTCATAAATGAGCTTAATCGGATTTCCATACCTATCATGAGTTCTTTCAATAAGTTACAATTAGGTTTTTTAGGATTTAGTTTAGGATTTAGTTTTTTTTCACAAGTTTTTACTTCATAGGGTTGCTACATTAATTCTTTTATATTCATCTAGGTCACGACTTTGAATGACTCTTTTTTATTATTGAACAGTGATATTTTTAATCCTATTTAACATTACCTTTTTACAACTATAGTGAGAACAAAATAAGATAAAAATAATTTTCAAAATCATTGGCCATTCATATCAATTTTTGAAATCGTAAATATTGAGAATATTTATAGTTATATCAAATTTTAACCGAAAAGAAATAAAAAGAAAGTTTCCTTTAAGAGATAAACTAAAGAATTATTTTAGTACAGTGATAACATTGCTATATATGGAGCTAATATTAGTATCAGGATGAAAGAACTATATCTCTATGAAATTGTAAATTTTTAGAATTACCTATTTTTACTTAATGAAAATTTAAATAAAATAGTGGTAAAGAAATGTGGACTTAATGCAATTGAAATTATATCAAATGAATTATCATAATTAAAGTATGTTTAAAACTTTAAAATTTGTTAAGAAATTTCTTTCTTAAAATTTCATTTGCTTAACAAATTAATTTAACTTCAAAAATTATCGGTTGAAGTAAGGAACTCAGATGCAGTAATTGAGCTATTGAATATTTTGAGATTACCTAATTTGTAAAAATTAACTGTTCGAGTGTTTCATGATTAAATTTTAAAGTTAACTGATATAATCTCATTTGCATAGCAAGACTTTTAGTACTCAACTTAATTAACAATAAAAACATTCAAAATGAAGATACCTTTCGACAAGTAAGAACTAATAGAAATTTATGAAAAATTTGATGGGAAAATTAATTGGGATTAATTAGACGAAAATCAATTAGAAGGAAAAATTATATTGTTTGACACAGTATCAAATAAGGCTATACTAAAGTTACAAGGTGAGGATGATGATAGAAATATCAAAGTTCAAACTACTCTTATATTTAATGAATAATTATGAAATAATTAAATAAATACTATTTTTTAAGAAAATCTTTACATATATCTGTTTTTTTTAAAAAAATTAGGGACGCATTTTTTTAAATTATTTCTGTAAATTTAATAGTAGTAACTTATATTTTACATAAAAATAGTTGAATATAATTTTGATATTTAAATCTAAATTAATATTTTAAAATAAAATTATTATAATATAAGGAGAGTGTTACTGTTTTTATACTTAAGCAGAAACAAATAATTTAGAGATATTTCAAAGCTTTCCAGTAAAAAGAGAAAAATATAGCGAGAACATATAATTTTAAATTGAAAATTCAAAAGATTATCTGATAAAAATTTTAGCAACCAGTATAGAAAAAAATAATTTTATAATCTAGATTACATTTGCAATTTTTCAATTTAATATTTTTTATTATAATTGAATAAATACAAAACGTTAGTGAATTACTCCTTAATGAATAATTAATTTTATATATGGCAATATAAATGAAATAGAGTTGAATTAATTTTTGAATTAGCATTGCAAGTTCTGTAATCTTGGAGATTTTAGAAAATTGGAAAAATTATATTTAATGCTAAATTGGACTTAATCATCTATAATTAATAAATTCTGATTTTTATTTATGTGTTGAAATTTTTTTTAAAAAAAATATTAATCTTTAATTTGATAATTGCCTAGTTTGAAAATATATGGTTACCGCTATATTCTAATTAAATGTATTCAATATTGGAAGGGGGTTGTTTACGCCCACAGTGCATTTTCCACACCATTTGGAATTTTTTTTTACTTCCAACATTTAAATATCCTATTTGCAAATAAATATATAAGAAACATATAAATAAAATTTAAAATACTATGACCATATATAAATCAACTTATTTAGATAGATAACTACCTAGCATTAAATGTATCCCTTTTATCATTATATACTAAAAATTATGTAAAACCAACTATTTAATTTAATTTTTTAACAAAAAATTAAAAAAATATAATAAATTTCATATTATTTAAAATTTTATTCTAAGGGTTGAAACATTTATTGCAATTACAATATATAGGAAAAGATTCCTGCCCATTTATAAAAAATAATGTAATTTTTATAAATTTATAAAAATCTTTATCTTCATTTGATCCAATTATACTTATTTGTTCATCCAATTTATAAACTATTTTGATAAAAATGCCAAATTAAAAAAATTATTTAAATGTTTTATTATTATTGATTAAGATAATATTTTAATTTATTTTGATTGAATGAAGGTTTATATTTATTTTTATATTATTTCAAATTGTAAAAAAAAAATAAATCAAATTAATTAATATTTCTTTGCTGAATAAATTGATTTTATTTATATTTTAAAAACTTTTAATTTTTATCAGTTTGGCTAATTCATGGATTTGAGTTAAAATTTTGAAACCTTAATATTTTAAATATTTAATTAAAAGGAATCTTATAAATTTCAAAAATACTATAATTTAATTAACTTATTTAAATGATTTCAAAAAACTGCAGATTAATTGTTTATAGTAATTTAACTTATTTTGAATGCTTTATAAAGATAAAAAGGATATCCTGATAAGAAAAATAACTTTTGAGATATATCAAGTCTTAGAAATAAAAATAATACGATTAACTTTGCATATATTTTCACAATTAAACTCTTTAAATTAGAAATCTAGATTATTTATGCTCATTCAAAACCCCAAGACCCCTTAATGAGGTTTATAAGCAATTCTCTTTGTTAGGAATTTCTTAGGGGCAGGGATTATAAAGGTTATAATGTTAAATATATAGTAAATTTATTTAATTTAAACATACAAATGCACTTTTGGATCATGTGGAAGAGGACTTAAGTTTATCTTACTTAATCAAAACTCTAATTTGCACTTTAGATGACTCTTGTCTTGAGTTTTGTTTAATATCAATGAATTTGCCATATTTTTAACTGATTAAGACTCTTTGTTTTATCAATGTATTACTTGATTCTTTAATTATCATCTTTCTCACCACTTTTAAGGAAATGATCATTGTGAAGCATATCACACTCTTTTATATTGCTGCTAAAGCCTAAACAATTTTTATATATCTTCTTTTCCATACTTCTCCTTATGGATGATAAATAAATGGCTAGATTTTCTACAACGTTATTTTGTTTTTGAAAATTAGTAATGAAGTGGTTTCAAACTCAGGGGATTCAGCGGTGAAACATAGTAGCTCGATTGTAGAGAGATAAATGGCCAAAACTTCTATTTAATAATATATATTCTTCTAAAATAACTTTTGATTCCACTTAAACTTAAATTTGACTACTATTGCTTAAATTACCAAGGTATCAATCAGTGAAAGCATACATTTGATTGATTTAACTAAAAGTAACTAGTATAACAGTAGACTATAGGTCATAATCTTTTTAATTATTCACTGTTTATATCTCATCTTTATAGCAATTTAAACACTAAACCCTTTTTGCTCTTCATCACAAAGACTTAATAGCTTGTTATTTTTTTCTTTAAATAAAAATCACAACACATACTAATCCCAAAAAATCAAAGAACTTACAACCCTCATCAAGGGTTATGGGGTTTGGATTCAGTCATTAGTACCAATTTGAGATAATTAATAATACTGGTTGGATTGGATATTTTTAAGAAATCAATTTCCAAAATTTTATAAGGATCATGCCTACGATAATAAAGATTCAAAAATCACTTTTTCTGTGATTAAACGAGCAGAATTTTTACACAATGAAATTTAGGAATGGGAAAATCATAATCATTGCGAGCTAAGAATACTTATTTTATAAATAAATAAAGCAAATTTAAGAATTTCAAAAGAATTATTAGTTAAGTGTAAATTTAAATAGATAAAATTTAATTGTTGTAAATTAGGAGAAAACTATTCAAAGTATTGGAATTCATTAAGATAGGATTAATTAGCAAGAAATTTTTATGTTTCTGATAATTTTGATACTAATGAATATATATAGACGATGAAATTTTATAATTGCAAAATTTATGATGAAAATATTTTCAAAAAAATTGACAATCTTAAGAAAGTATATATTTAAGATTCAATTATGTCTTTTGAAGCGCGACAATCAAAACCTAAAACTCCTTAATTTTTGATTTTGTTATTTAATTGAAATAGATTCGTCTGTATTTAATGGGGGTAAAACAGACTTAAAATTTTTTAACTATTTGCTTTAGTATTCTTTATTAAAAAATTGGATATTGTAAATCTTTTTGGTTTTCTAAATATAGGTGAAATATTATTGTATCATAATAAATTTATCATCTTAGAATACTTACTAAATCTCTTATATCATCGAAATTTTTACTATTAATAATAGCACTAAACTATAACTATCATTAAAGCACAAAATCATATAATATCTGACTTCCTAGTAATAAAAGCTGATAATTTGTTATTAAATCCTTATAGAAAGATCTTTTATATATAATTTCTATCTAATTATAATTATTAGATTGTAGAATTATTGCTTTAATAATATTTAATATAGATTTCTTTAAATTGATAAGAAAAAATATATAGAATGTTTGCGAAAATTTAGTTTTAATAAGCAGTTGATTTTTTTAACAAAGTTATAAATAAGATATAGATAAGAGATAGATTTTAATATAAATAACTTATTCTTTTATTCTTTATAAAAAATAAACAATCTTATATCATTTGACTATTAATTACTATTATATATTGTGTAGTATGCTTAAGATTTTACGATAATAGTTGCTATTTTTAGAAAATTTGTGAATAAAACTATAAAATTCTATTCTAATGGGAATACAAAAATATTTATTTATTTATATATTTTTAATTCAAATTAAATACAGTTTGCAAGATAGCCATCAATTCAGATAAAATGTTTTAATTTTAATAGCTGATATATATCGTCTATACCAATCTCAAAAAAACTAGCATCTTATCTATAATTAAAGAAATATAAATTTTGAAATTTCTGATCTAAACATAAAGGTTCTAGTTTATGTTTATTCAAATTTTATTTTATAATTTTTCAAATATCAACACTTAAAAATAAGTCTCTAAGAAACAAATACAAGGGTTTTCGGGGTTTTGAATAGCTAAGCAAGTTGCAAACTCTTAAAAAACTTGAAATTTAAAATAATAGTAATCCTGAAAACTTTAAAATATCAATTTTTTCCTAGATTACATTTTTAGTAAAGAAATATTTGTAATTATTTACACAAGAGCAGAATTTTAAAGGATTGTAAAAATTAAAATTGCACTTTATAAAGGCAGATCAATTAAGTTAATTATTAATGAGCATCAGTCTAAAAAGCTTAAAGAAATTAACTGTGCATTTAACAGACTAACTTTAAATGGTTGATGTTCTATAATTTTCTCCAGAACGATTTTCTTTGAAAGTATTTACTAATAAACTTGTAATATTATCATAAAAGGATCTTGAGAATAGAAATATTGATTATGAAGTACATACAAATATTAATAAAGCACTGGAATAATATGGATTATAATATTCAATAAATATTACTGAAGATTTGACAAAGTTAAGTGAAAAAGTAATTGGAAATTATAAACTCAAACAAATACAGTATGAAGTCGAGCACTAAATCATTGTATAAAGAATATTATGAAAGCATTCTAACTCTTTATGCATAAGTAATTAAACTGAAAAATATAGATTAAAACAACAATTCAAGTGACAAATATATAAATATTGCTGATAAAATAAATAAATTTTATATTATTTAATAATTTTTCATTTTATTTTATTTATTCTTTTCCATATATAAATTAGAAGGTTTAAAAACCATTTTTATATTAAAATCTAGATTTATTAATTTTTTCTTGCAAATATATATATCAATCTCATCTTAAATTTAAATAATGAAAAATATATCACGCTCTAATATTTGTTTAATTATTATAAAATAACACGATAAATGATATTTTGAAATTAGATTAATTTTAAATTATATATTAAAAATTTTATCTACTTTTAATAATAAAAAATATTCGTTGATTATTTATTTATACTCTTTTTATCTTCTAATAGATATTATGTATAATTAAATATATTTTAATTTTTATTATTAAGTTAATAAATATATAATATAAGAAATTGAAAATTATTTATTCCTCATTTTAAATTTAATTTAGAAATAATTCAAGGTAGAGTTAAAAATAAATGTAATATAATCTATTTTCTTTAATAATTAAAAATTACGGCTATGGGAAAGCATCCTCCCCCCATAATGTATATTTTTCTTTTTGAAGTCTGATAGAGTTTTTTACGCTGAGTAATAGTAGCTAATAAACATGGGGTTTGCGAGAAATAGTTTTCGAGCTATGGCCTCGCCAAAGTCAAAAATTTATATATAAAAATCATAATAAAATTGACAAAAAATTCTCAATTTTTCTTAAAAAATTTAATTTTTCATAAAATTTGGATTTTCAAGTGAATATTAGTATAATTGAGCAATTATATAATCCTAATTTGTAAATAAAAAATAATTAGAAATCGATGTATTATTTAAAAGTAATTCAAATTTAAATATATTTTATAATATTATAATTCTAATTATTTTTTATTTACAAATTAGGATTATATAATTGCTCAATTATACTAATATTCACTTGAAAATCCAAATTTTATGAAAATTAAATTTTTAAGAAAAATTTGAGAATTTTTGTCAATTTTATTATGATTTTATATATAAATTTTTGACTTTGGCGAGGCCATAGCTCGAAAACTATTTCTCGCAAACCCCATGTTTATTAGCTACTATTACTCAGCGTAAAAAACTCTATCAGACTTCAAAAAGAAAAATATACATTATGGGGGGAGGATGCTTTCCCATAGCCGTAATTACCATTAATTTATGATTATATTAAAAAAATATTTATTCATATTTTTATTATCCTATTATTAACAAATTTTAAATTATATTTTTTAAATTCTCTATTATAATAAATTATATAACAATTATTTTATAATTTATATAATATCTTTCAAATATTCATAAAAAAATCAAAAATTTTTAATTAATTTTAACCTTAATAAAATAGTAATTGTATATTTTTATATTACTAAAAATAATAAAAAATTAAAAATTATAAACTAAAAATATTTGTAAGAAAATATTATTATTACTATATTAAAATTAATTATTGGTATTATAGTAAATTAATAAAAACTTAGCAAATTTTTTTAAATAACTCTTTTGAAGCAACTCAATAATATACCATTCTTTTCTTACTAAAATCTTTTTAAATTAGTTCATGTTTTAGGTTTAATTTATTTTATGATTAAATTATAAATTTTGCATCAATATAATTTGAATTTTAGACTTCTTCAGGATAAATATTCAAACCTTAAAACTTATATTTAAAATATAATAATATGTTTATTCTTAATGATTTTAGTAAATTAAAATATAGAATTTTGAAATATTATATTAGTTAATATTATTACGAGTTTTTAATCAAAATTAAATTAAATTAAACCTACGCTAATTTTATTTATAGTATAAAGCTAATTATAAGTTCATAATATGAAATTCTAAACTTTTCTTTTTTATTATCTTTTAAATTAAATATTATGTTAAGTTATTTACTTTACAAATTTATAAAGAAGTATTTTGGTTTTGATTAAGATTTTTTTCCAGTCCTAAATTTTTAATAAATATAAAATTCTCGTTCAAAAGTTACTCTTTAAAAGTCAGATTCTTTTATTGCTATTGATTTAGCATGCTTATTTTCTTAGTTTTAATAATTACTTAATAGCTATTTACTATATTTATATAAAAAATAAGGTCATCTAAACTTATTTTATCACAATGAAATTTAAGTTTTCTTAGGCTTGGAAGGTATAAGTTTTTTAGTAAATTTTAAATTGATTCTTCATTAATTGCCTCTATTTTAAGATAAACTAAACTCGTGAATTTTTGAATTTATTTGTAATCATCTATTCTGCTTAATTTGTAATATTTCTCATTGAAATTTGATGCAAATTGCGTTTTTGAATAAGCTTCGGTATCATTTATTAAATGCAATGATTTTAAGTTCTGATTTATTAATAAAGATTTGCGTGCAATTTTACTAAAATGGCAATCAAATAATTTCATATTTTAGAGATTTTTCAAATTTTGAAATATAAAATCATCTAAAATCCAGCACTTATTAAATGTAATATTAATTGCATTTCCTTAATATTAATTATATTCTTGACCAAAGTGGTTTTATCTGTTTCTATTGTTTTTAATAAAACTGGTATTGCTTTAATTTTAATAATAAGGTTAATTTAAAAATGATAATATATTAAATTCCTACAAGATGATTATTTTATAAATGAAAAAATTTAAGATTATTTTCTATATTTTAATTGAGAAACTTGAATATTAATGTCTTTATCAATTCATCGATAGCAAGATAAATATTTTTTAATCGTATAGTTAAATTTTTCAAATTCGTTTCTTTCTCTAGAAATTATAAAATTTAACTGGTATTAAACCTTTCAATATAAAATGCCCCTAGATAATATTGATACAAATTATAGTTTTTTAAAAATATATTTTAATGGAAATTATATACATTCTTGCAATATTAAAATTATCATATTAGCCAAGCATACTCAACATATTTATTCCTATTATTGATTCTTAAAATTAAAGACTTTACACATTTTTTAAATAATATAAGTTTACTGTATCAATAAACTTTAATTATTTAAATGTCACTTCTATTAAATTAAGTTAGGCAAAGTTATAATTTTGGGTATGAGAAAATTCAAAGGTAACATGCTCAAAAGTAAGCAAAAAAAAAGGAATTATGATATTGTCTTCTTTATTAAAATATATTATTGTAAACAATAAATCAGAGTGTTTTGTTTTCAATTGGGTGAAAAGTTTTAAATTTTATATGTAAACATCTTTTCTATAATTATATGCAAACTTTTGGAAAACCTAAAATTTACGACAAATCTAATGACAAAAATTTATAATCTGAAGTAATTTGTATAAAAAATACATAGATTAATTATATTTTTTAAAAATTTTAGTTCTTAAATCAACTAAAAAAACTATTTTTCTTAAAAATTTACAAAAAAAAAACAAATAAAACTTCCTCTTCCATAATTCTACCATTTAGAGATATTTTGGAATACTTTTTAGTAATTTTAATCAACAATTATAGAAATTTTCTTGCTTAGTATTGTAATTGGAAAATTAAATATCCGTTAAAATTCCTTTATATTTTCTTTATTCTCATCTAATCATTTACTATGCTGACTTTATTTTTGATCATTTGATTGAAAATTAAGTTAAATCTTATTTGAAAAGTTAATTTCGCCAAATTGTAATTATTTTGGAAAATATAAATAAATTAATTAAATATAATAACATTAAAATTATTCAGATTAATTAAATTATTTTCTACATATTTTAAGCAAAATTTATGATTAAAATGAAATGACAAACTTGTTATTTAGAAAATAATTTTTATCAAAATATTATTTGATATATGATAATAGTAAATAATGGAAGTAAAAACTATATCAATTATATTAAATAAATTTTATTCTTCAATCAAAACCTATTAATCAATCAAATTTTTTACATGAGGTTTGATTTATCAATCTTATGTTGGGATTATCATTGCAACTCTAAGTCTGAAATAAAAGTTCAACGTTTTAGGTAAAGTTTTTATACTTTGCTTACACTTTTATCTAGAATTAATATAAGCTACCTTTCTATTAAAATTGAATTTTTATCTATATATTATGAAGATCTAAGCATTTAAATTTAATTTATATTAGTATACAAACTTGTAAAATATAATAAGTAATTCCAACTTTAATGCTAAAAGAAGTGCATGTATAGAGAAAATTTATTAATTTAAGTAATAAATGTGTAAAAAAAAGAGGTAAAATGTTTATTAAAAAAATTCTTTATATAACAAGCATAACATTGAAATTAAACAGTAATACACTCATAAGTGAGATGATAACTAAAATTGAAAAAAAGAAATATCAAGTTGAGAATCAGCTTTAAAGATAAATATATATATATATATATTAGAATATATAAAAGCCATTCGTAAAGTACCTTACTAGACTTGGAGTTATTAGTAACACGTTAAATTAAAAGTAATAAGATAAATGATACTCTTAAAATCACCAAAATTAACTTCAAGTTTTTAAATATAAAAAGTAATACTTATCAATTAAATTTATAATTTTCAGAAATACATAATAACTTGATTAAGACTCCTTAATTTTTATTTTTAAAAAGTTTATAAAACTAATATAATTTTCAATAAACTTATCCCTATAAAACACTAATCCTCAACATAAATCATAATCATAAAAACACATTAAAGACTTAATATGGGGTTTAAAAGACTATGATCTTACCAATATAAAGAAATTTATTTTTTTAAAATATTCTGATTTAATTATATTTCAGCAATTGTGAAATCAAGGTTAAAGTTAATTATATTAGATTGATTTCAAGGGAAATATAATTTTAGAGCATCATGCTTAGAAGCTTCTACGAAATTCTTTATTTGAGTGGATAGTTATCTATCGGATTTGGATAATTTTGATATATGCAAAAAGCATTTATTTATTATTGCAGAATTTGAATGATTTAAATTAATTAAAAAAACTATATATTATTTGCAACTTCAAATTAAATTTAAAAATAAGTCAATTCACTCTAAAAGTGAAAAAGTATTTCCATAGCATAGGCAATGTCTGTTAATATAAATTTGTAAAGCTCGCCCCAAGCTGAATAAAATCGTTTATTTTTTATGATTAATGAAGTTACGTTGCCTGTTATAGTATACTTTATAGAATACTACTATTCTATTTTCTGATTATCTTTTAGTTTTAATAGATACATTGAAATATAGTTGCTTATAATTTTACTTAAATGAATATAAATCTAATCAAAATCTAGGCAGTTTTTATCAGTTATTAACTTCCTATAAATTCATTAAGCTCATAATTGAGAATGTATATTAAGTGATTTTAAAGTGATAAAAACTGTGTACATGTATAATTGATAAATTATTTAATTAATACAGAAAAAAGATTTAGAAAAATGAAAATAAATATAGATTTCTGAATAAATGTAAAAAGTTAAGGAATTATTTCATTTTTAAGAGATAATTATTATTTTGTCTATCTATTAATTTTTATTTTTCAAAAAGAATCATATTTTAATAATAATAAATATGTATAGACTATTAATCTACAGTTTTTAGTAATCATTTAAAATAATAATTATAATTATTATAATATTTTTCGCTTAATTAATTATATATAATTCATTTTATTAAAGTTTTTGTTTCCTAATTATTAAATATTAATGAATAATAAATGTAAATATTATTTTTACTAATTAAAAATCATATTTATATATACATAAAATTATAGTACTCTTAAATAATATTATTCATAAAAACTACAAAATGGAAATATTTGCTAAAATAAAGATTAATATAAACTTAATTTTAATATTTATATTGTTACTATAATAAAAAAGTATAAAATTATTTATAGAATTAAACTATTTATTTTACAAAATTTAAAAATAGATTAATTTATTAAATATTAAGATATCCATGAAAAGGGAAAATTGCAATAAAAACAATTACTCTCATTAACTACTAAAAAGAATCTAACTTATTACATAAATTTAATAAAAACGTGAAGGATTTATTAATAATAGCCATTAATAAAATCTAAATTTGTAAGAAATTTAAACAATGTTTTATTGTTAATATTTAACTTTTAAAAATATCATTTCCTTTTTAGAATTATTTTCTAACAGTAAATTGATATTTATTATAAAAACATTATTTTTTCAAAATAACAAAATGAATATATAGAGTTATTTAAAATTAATCAAAGCTTATAAAAAGATACAAAGCAGAGAGATTGCTTATGAAATAAATCATAATTGAATAATTATTGTAAATGATTAATTTTGAACTTATATTTCCTTTTGTGAAAAGATTTAAATTAGATGTCTAGAATATTAATTGTAGCTTTATCAATAAAAAATCCAAATTACATAAGTTAAGTGAAATAAAATTACAAGGCAAAAATTCTAAGATGATCAAATTCAAATAAATTTAACCTGCATTAAATGAAGGCTCGTGCTTTTAATATAAATTAAAATTAAATTATATTAAATATTAAATATTAAATATAAAAATTTATTAAATATAATTTTTAAATTATTTAAACGTTTAAAAAATATATATTTTACACTATTGTTTACAAAATTATAATAAAAATAAAAATTAAGATATATATTAATGATATCTAAGACTCTAAGATTGGTAATTTACAGCAGCTTAACATACTATGAATGTTTTATTTTAATTGCAAAGGTCTCTAGACAGGAAAGAGAATTAATGAAATTAATTAAGACTCTAAAACTTGATCAAAATTAGTACTTTTGCATTCGTTTTTCAAAGAATGAAATATTATCAACAAGAAATATAGAATACATTTGCAACTTTAGTAATCAGTATAATTTCATAATAAATTAGAAATGTTAAATATTACTTGATGATAATTTGTTATTTGTAGATGATAACATGCTAAAAAATTTCAAAAATTTTATAAGCATTATTCCAACAGTAATTTATGATAAAAAATTGAAATTTTCTATTGTTCAAGAACCATAATTTATTTACAATGAATTATTAAAGTGGGAAATCTAAAACAACTCTCAACTAAATAAACATATTTTATAAATTAATTTTGCATAATGCGAATATTCAATTTAATTGTTGGATAAATGCGTTTTCTAAAACGTATAACTTATATAATGTTAATTGGGATAAAAATCGAGTCTTATACATATTAATAGTGGTTTATAAGTAAATATTTGGGGGGGGAGAAATTACAAAATAATAAATGTATTATAAAAAATATAAATCATTTACATGTTATGACTTTTAATTTATAAATAGATTAAAAATAAAATCAACTAAAATATATTTTATTAAGAGTTAAAATTTCTAATAAATTGGTAGATAACTTATTTCACTCCCCCTATAATTTATAATGATGCAATTGCAAATAATTATGAATCAAATAAAATCACAAAATCTCTATATTTTAAAAATTGCTCATTGTATGATGAAATTATTTTCACAAAATTTCTCAAAATTAAAACAATCGAAATTTAAGATTCTAAATTTTCATTATCAGCAATTATGAAACTTAGCTAAATGAAATCGCTGAACAAATTAGAAATTTTGTATTCTAAAGATTTTCATATTGTAAGAAAGTTTTAATTTTGTAGAAAATAAAAATTTATTAAAAAATTGATAATTCTCAATTGTACTTTTTAATAGATTCCTTTATTCTTATTATTTGTAATGCTGTAGTTTACTTTAAAATTTTTAATTTTTATAAATTAAAGTTATAACTTCTTTGATACATTTATAAATATATTTAATGGTTTTTATTTCTAATATTTTTGCCAATTTAAGTTAAAATGAGTTGTATTTTATAATTATGAGCTATACATAAACTAGTATGGAGTTCAATTTAATTTTTTTTAGATCAAACTAGTATCTATAATTAGTAAAACTACCTGCTTAATTGGTATTACATATACATTGGTACATTACTGATTTAAATTTGATTTATTAAGTTCTTTTATTTTCCTGCAATACTTAACCTTAATGTATTTTCTTGAATGATATAAGAAAGAATTTGAATATATTAACAGATTTTAATAATTTCTCAGCATTAGAAACCCTAATTATATAAGGCTTGAAATCAAAAGAATTTTATCACTTATAACAAAATATCAACTTACAAAATTTAAAAGAACTCACAATCAAAACCCCAAAACCCTTTCAGTAGTTTGATTGAGTTTTTGATTGATAAAAGTAGACTATTAGTGCATACTTTATTAGGTTTTAATAGGGTTTATGTAGGGGTTTAATGTTTAAATATTAGTATTTTAAGTGAGTATAACAAGCGAGTTTTTTAAAATATTTCACA
>ARYC01020804.1:0-13798 GCA_000711775.1 Oxytricha trifallax
AATCATTTTACGATTGAAATAATGGAATTAAATTCTTTTAGATTATAATGAAATAGTTTGTCGATTATATTAGGAAATGTGCAAAAATGCCTATTTAAATGCCTTAAGATGGATGAGAGAATTAATCTGATTTATTAGATCAGCTTCTTGTATATCCTTCTGTTTCAGAACATTCCTCGTATAAAAACCCTTTGGTTTAATTTCAAGGTGCTCATACTAGATTCTTACTACACTATTTATCACACTTACTCATTGCATTACTGATATGACAAAATATGATGCCAAGTTATTTCTTGATAATAATGGCTACAATGAAGAAGTTTACCAAAACATCTGCAAAAAATAAACATTTTAATACTCCAGAGAGAACCTTAAATCATATATCTGCACTTTGAAGTGCCCCGAGTCTTCAGATTCCTAGAAGGCAATTCTAATAGGCTAATCTAGTGATATATTACTTTTTAAAAATTTAAATAGATGAAATAGATAGATTATAAATGTACTTTGCTTATAGATAACTTCTTAAATGCATGCTTTGTTCTATAAAGCTGGTTAGTGTCAGAAAATCTTTTTCTGTATAATGAGGGTTTGACTACACGAGAGTATCATAGTTGACCTTATTAAAAGCAAGATAAGCGTAGAATGATGAGAGCATGTACCAGGAGATTGATAAATCACTCATTAAAGGTTTTTGCAATCGCAAATATAATTCTATATTTACTGCATAATTAAATACTAAAATGAGTATTTGAATGTATGATGTTAAAATTAAATGTGCCAACTAATATTTTAATATATAATTGACGTTTATTTGTTATTTTACATTCTCCTATTTTTTCACATTCTTTTATATAAATTTAATACCATTTATAATTTATGAAATCATTAAATTAACATTTTGTAAATTTTATTTATCTAATAATGAGCAAAATACTCTCGTTTAATCAAATGAATATATTTGATGTATGATGCTTTCTAATTTTTTGCTTTTCATTTTAAAAAATACATTATATATTATGATCGTATTTTATCAAATCTAATCAAAAAATTTAAGCTGAAAATTCAATAAATCTTACTAGTATAAATATTTCTGATTTAAAATTAAAATTAAATACATAATTAAAGGAAGACATTTTTCATTTTTAGAGTAAAATAATCAATTCATAAAATTTTATAAAATATAGTACTTCTAATAAATATCTATAAAAAAGTAAAATTAAAAATAGAGAAATCAAAGGCATCTGCAAAATTTAACTTAAGAAATGTGTGTGATAGGTACATTAAGCAGAAAATTAATACGAAAATGTAAGATTAATATAATAAAAGGCTTCCAATATACTATACATAGAAGATATTGAAATGGAAATTAAAGGTACTAAACATTAAAAAAACTATAATATTGCTTGAAAAATCTAAGAATAAAATCCTTATTTTCAAACAAAATCTATGTAACAAAATATAATAGAAACCCAATAATTGTAACGAAGACAATAAAACAACATTAATCAGAAAGACCCATTCTAGATACAGAAAATTAATATATAAACTGTAATAGTTAGAAACCAACAAAATTACAAATATTATTATCAACTTAAAAATTAATTAAAAGGTTGACGATTCCTAGGCATCTATACGAATATGTAATTCATCCCATATTGGATGCACAACCAGAATTCACTAATGTGGTAAAGAACCTACAGCTCTTCCTAAAACGATGAATTTTAATAATTCAAAGTTACCTTCGGACAAGACGATAACCATTGAGAAACAGACAGAGATATCTCTGATGATGATTTCCACTTTTTTTATATTCTTCTAACACCAAGACTATAAGATACTACAAGACGGCGATTTGCCAATGATATGGGAATACCCACAGTTCTACCAAGTAGACGATCAATATCTTGAAGGTTTCCACTGGAATTCAAAGAAGGAAATAACATTCTCAAGATTCACAAGACCCAACATAATACTGGGCTAATACAAAGACACTTAACTCCAAATAAGGGAATAATATTCTCATTTACTAAATAGTTCAGGTTCCCACCGAGTACATTTAAAAGAGACATCGTCGCTTAAAAGCTTAAAGACCTTGTCGACTCCGAACATTAACATTAGCATTAATATTTAGCAACCCAGTAACACTTCAAAAATCTGAGAGAGCACAATATCAAAATAGATACCTCGACTCATAACGAGTACCTGGAGACTTTCCTAATGACAAGAATAATTTCAAAGTTTCACAAAACCCTGAGGATCCTAAATCAAAACCGCATTACTAAATAAGTAGTAAAAAGCTACCAAAATATGAACAAAAAGAATCTCTAAAAACAATAACCCAAGAGCACTAAACAACTAATAATACTAACATTCTTCAACTCCAGAAGACAATATGAATAAAGCAAGCTCTAACAGCCAAAAGATTTGCTACCTTTAGACATAAACTTCACAGACTTTGTTGAAGATGAGACTACTCAGTTTCACCATCCTGGAAATTCAGAGATCCTTAACCAGGGGTACTTAATAGGGACTTAGAAGACACGTCACGACTTAAGGACAAATCATAATCTGGCCAGATTCTGATTAACACTTCAATAGAACCTTAAATTATATAAGAAACTAGACCGGTATAGTAGGTCAACATAGAACTTGACATACTGCTAAGAACCAATGTAGTATAATCTATACTTCAATTAAGTAGTTTCTAAAAATTTTAATACAGTGAGATCAGATTCTAACTCCTTTAAAAATTGAATAACCTCAAGAAAATCAACCAAGATCAACAGTTTACTTAAACAGAAATCTAGCTATTAAGCAAACTCAATCTACTCTTTCAACATGAGTTGAAACCAAGAAGTAGATAGGAAAGAACGCTTCTCACCAATCTAATTGTATAAGACAACAACAAATTGATTGGTATAAAGCGAATTAAGCTATTTGAGAGTAAGTTTGAATAATTAATCAAAATTGTATATTGATTTAATGAGTAGATGAAGCACGATAAAGTCTTAATAAGTTCAGAATATAGTGATCTTTTACTATCACTTTCTACTGAGACTGTCGACACATCTTAGAGATCGGTGCTAGTTTGGAACCTCATCCTTCATGCATCAAAGTAGCTCATCTTATCGTTGAATAGATGTAATCTCGGTCACATCTCCATTTAAGACTGCCAATCAGTAGATCCTTAGAGAGGCCAAACCTCCATTTTTACTCTTTGATTTTAATAATTTTGATTAGTTTTATTAAATAATTAGGCTGATTAAAACTTTTCAATTTTTATTGCGTTTAAAATAATAATCATGTTAATCGATTTAATCTATAGAGAAATTCTATTAAAGATGTCTGATTTAATTTTTTATTAAATGTGTTAAATTAAAGCTCAGCCTAATTAATTTAATAAAACTAATCAAAATTATTAAAAATCAAATGGTAAAAATGGAGGTTTGGCCTCTCTAAGTATCTACTGATTGGTAGTCTTAAATGGAGATGTGATCGAGATTACATCTATTCAGCGATAAGATGAGCTACTTTTGATGCATGAAGGATGAGTTTCCAAACTACCACCGATCTCTAAGATGTGTCGACAGTCTCTGTAGAACCTGATAGTAAAAGATCACTACATTCTGAACTAATTAAGACATTATCGTGCTTCATCTACTCATTAAATCAATATACAATTTTGATTAATTATTCAAACTTACTCTCAAATAGCTTAATTCGCTTATCTGTCTAGTTTGTATTGGTTATCTTTCAGATTTCTGTTAGGCTGGTGAATCTTGACATATCCAGCTGCGGAGCTCGGGTGACTCTTCTTATATCTGAGTAGACTATATAGTAGGTTCAGGTATATTAGATTTCTACTATTAGATAGTAATGTGAGAATCTTGCTTATTCTGTACTAGTTAAGGCGATGTTTTGGAGTTAAAGAAGGAAGGCTTCTTCTCCATTTTTTCTGACTATTCTTTGTGTAGAGTGCCTCTAGTTCTGAATTCCCATTCGTTGGGGTTTTGTTGAAGGGGTTTCTGGGTGTTGTTTTTTGAAGTTTGTTTTTAGTACTTTTTTACTTTCGTAGTTTTTCATTATATATTTTACCTTTTGCCGTGAAAGGGTTAGTCTGGTATTAAAGTGGAAGACTATTGTAGATTTTTTGGAATTTTTACCCTTTATTATAGGTGGAGTTTTTAAGTCAAATATTTTGTTGGGAGGGGACATACCAATTGTGTCCGTTCCAGTGCAGTGTAGGTTAGTCGAAGAACTATTATTCACTAGGTGTTCTTTAATGTTTAGATTAGACTCCGTACCAATCGAAGGTTTGTTGTTGATGGTATGGTCTTCCATGTTGGAGTTATGCATTGTAATGGTCGTCGAGTTCGATGTCAGAATCGTCGAATTCGATATCTGAGTTTGTGTCGGATGAATATCCATATGATGATTCATTATCGGTTTCCCAATAGTCTGAGTTTTGTCCAAATTTTGCTTAGCTGTACTGTGCTAAGTCTTAAAGAGAGTTGGCTGCCTTATCTCTATACAGAGGGGCGCCTAGATTGACTGACTTCTGGTCGGGGACTAGGTTCATCTAATCACGTTCCTTTTGGTATCAATCTAATTTAATAATTTAGAATATTAATAGGTGATGATATAATTTAATAATATAAGATAAAATTAAAATAAAATGATATTGAATTTTAATATGCATATTTCATATAAATTTATCAAATGTTTAATCATATTTATAAGTTTATCTATTCTAATGTGAAATTACTAATAATAATATGTAACTTTATGAATTTATTGTTTTATCAACTATACATGTCTATGAATTTTTAATTAACACTCAAAAGTATAATTAAATTAGCTATTTTAGAGATTCTTGCAGTAGAGTCTGGAAGCAAAATATAAATTTAACAGAACCTATAAAATGCATAAATTCCCCAGATAAACTGAATTTTCATAAATATTAAACTAAATTCAAAGCGTGACCCAATTTTGAAGGGTTTGCAATAGTTTATTTGAATTTATTATAGTGTAAATTTTGACTCCATAGTCATGAAATTAGTATCTCCGCGAACATACTGATCTTAGAAAGCATATTAGTTATTGTTAAGAATTTATAGCCAGAATTTTTTAATATAATGTAATTATATTATGTTTTTCAGGTTTTATTTTATTTCTTATGTTTAGTTTATCAAAGAATCCTTCAGTCTATTACTTGCCAAGTGTAATAAATACTGCTTCTTTGAGTTTAGATAGTCTATATACTATTTCAAATAATTTTTTTCTTATTTTTTGGTAAGATCAAGTGTCATAATATAAGTTGTTCATTTAGTTTTGGAAGAATTACGGAAGTTAGATATTTAAAGCTTGTGTTTAAAATTATTTAGAGATATTTCTGGAATAGATCAATTTATTACTTGTAATATAAAATCATCAATTATACATTATCAATCGACTATCTACTCTTGTTAATTTGTTTTGAAGATTTATTCATTTTATAATTTTAGGATGACTATATTTAGAAGAACTTGAGCATCAAGTTGTATAATTTATCACATTAAATATAATTTTCTCATTAACTAATCAAGCTATTTATATCCTCAATTGATAATCCGTCAATAACTATTCAAGTCTTCGTTTTATACAAGGCCTGCACTTGATTGTTTACTATAAAATTAAAAGGTTTCTTTTGAACCTTTAGAGGATTATATCTACTAGTGATTTGTGGGTTAGAGTGAAATTCTGCTATTTCTTTGTGTTATCCAGTTGCTAATGCCTGAATGGTTTTTAGCTTAGAGTATATTTATGATTTAGTTTTTATACAATGACTTAATTATTAAAAATATTGATGAAGTTTATCAATATTTAAATAATTTTATCGACAGTAAAATTAAAAATAAAATAATAATAATTATGTTTATTATAAATTAAAAGAGCTAAATCAGAATTATTTCCTTTTTTGCATTGAAAATTTAACTTAATATTTTTATGTGATTTATAATTTTATTTATTAATTTAAATATAGAAATATTAGTGGTGAATTGAATATTAATTAAGAAATTTCTTGATGTTAGAACTGGTCATAATTGGACAATTAAAAGTGTAGTAGAATTATATTCTATGAAGATTAAGTTTTATTTTATTAAAAATCTTCATTTATTAAGTATAAGATTTTTTCACTTTTTTACTCCATTAAAGACATAACTATTTCTTACTATTTTTAATTTATTCACATAAAATGTCTTTATTTAAGATTATTTACTTGTAGTCTGGCAATTATAGGCAATTTTTCCCCTTAGATGGAATGAATTACTTATTTGCAAACTGTATATGATTTATTATTTCTCTTGAAATTTTCTTCAGACTAAATTGCAAACGCATCAATGGTCACTTACCTTTTAGCGAATATGATGAAGATAAAACCCCATTAGTCAATTAAGAACGAAGATTAGGAGATAAGAACAATTAAATTAAAATATAATTATAATTGGCTGAAATTAAATATCAATTAGGCTAAAAACAAACTTACGCACCCTGATTGGTTTATTTTATAGAGACAATTAATCGAGCCAATTGTTTTAATAATTAGCCAAAAGTTAATTAATTTGCGAAAATAATAATTATATTTTAATTTAATTGTTCTAATCTCCTAATCTTCGTTCTTAATTGACAAATGGGGTTTTATGAATTTTTAGAGTTTTAATTGCTTCCTCTGTGTTTAAGGCTACTGCAACCAAATATATATTAAAAAGATATAAATTATTTTTGTCCGTTCCTATTTTACTTTAATATTAAGCTTTAATTTGGAAATTATTTGCGAATTGATAGGTTTAAATATGCCAACTTATGCCAAGTAATTGCCAGGAAGATCTTTTAGCTATGAAGACTATATAAAGTATACTTTTTATTTAGCTTTCAGTTATTAAATCAAACTCTAGATTTAGATATTAGGAGTTCACTATCTACTCAACAATATAATTGATAGAGCATTATATTTATGGATTCCTTGAGAATGGTTATGATAGTGAATTATAATAAAAGAACTTATGAGTAGATTGATACTTTTCGTTATCTCTTGAAAAATTCATTTTTTGTGATGCGCATATTCTTAAAGATCTTTGATAATCTTAGCGAAACTCCAGCTGTTTTGATCATAATCTTCATGCTAAGTAAAGTGTATTGTCATTTAAAGTGTTAATGAAAAAAGGAGTTAAGAGTTTATATTAAAATGAAAATTAATATTTAATTAAGAATACTTATTGAAATAATCAAAAATGAATATCTAAAAGCAGTTACTGAGTTGAATTACTCTACATCTCATTTTTTGTTTAATAATAATCATCCATTTCAGCTCCTGTACTTTTGTAGCTTTATGAAATATTTATATCTTCCCTAACTGCTAGTTACCAGATAAGCTCACTGAAAATTGAAGAAATTTGAATAAAGCCCCATCTTTATTATTCTACAAGATTAAGATTTAATTAATTAAGACTAAAAAATATTATTTTAGAAATTTAGAAGTTTTATGGCAATAAAAAGGGTAGTAAATACATTGAAAATATGAGAATTGCAAAAATAAAATACAAAACTAATTATAAAATATTTATCTTATACTAATATGAGAAATATTATATCAATTTATATAACTTCCAGATATTTATATGAGCAAAAAGTCATTCTCTAATTCTTATTTTTCTATCACAATGTCCTTTGTAGTTGTAGCTGCACTGCTAATGATGTCTTCACTGTATCTTCCTCAGCTAAAGTCGATTATAATCTTTGACTACAATTGTGAGCTGATTATATATAGGGATCATATTAATGAGCTATCAAGGGCTTATACTAGCAAATTTCAAATAATTTTTCTCAAGATTTGGAAAGTGTAGCAGCAGCTCTTTTGCATGTTAAATCGAGGATGAGTTGCTGTAGTTGAGAACTTTCAAGCAAGAGTAAAGAAACAAGAAACAATTATGGGGCGTGAGAAAGTCATTGCTGTAGTGTCAAATCTTTTTATACTAAGAAAATTAGTTACTATGAAGTTTTAACAACTCTGTAAAAATAATAAACTATTTAGCAGTGTTGGAGCTTCTACGTAGGCAGATCGAAAACAATTATTGTAGTTTAGGCTATAAAAATCAAAAATAATTGAATTTAATTAGAAAGATTCTGCAATGTATATGAGTAAAAATTTCTTTAATTTAAAGATTAACCAATAAAATTAGCGCTATCTCCAATAATATTCAATTATGCTGATTTCGTGGAATTCCCTTCTCAACTATTAAAGACTAGTAATAGGTTTATTTTTACAACTTTTAATGATCAATTGTGTGATATTGACAGCAGATAAAATAATTGCAACTTAATAAATCAATCTTAAAATTTTGATTAATTTAATGTAAAAAATATTCGTATTACTTAAATAGTGCTTCTAATTTTAGAATTAGAAGCTCCTAATTATATACTATTGTAGGAATACATTCGAAATTGGGAAATTAATTTAAAATAAATTAATTATAAATCAAAATCTTGGCAGTTAAGGTTGGCCAATTTAAATGATTTTGGGCTCATTCGATAGAGAATTTAAAATTAACTGGACTTTACTACTGGCGGTACTATTTTATCGCATCTCTGGAGCAAGATAACTTCACTTTAATTAAATGCATCTAAATTCATTAAATTATACCCTCACATTAAAGTGAAGTTATCTCGATTCAGAGATGCGATAAAATAGTACCGCCAGTAGTAAAGTCCAGCTAATTTTAAATTCTCTATCGAATGAAACCAAGATCGTTCAAATTGGCCAACTTTAACTGCCACGATTTTGATTTATTATTAATTTAATTAATTATATTTTCCCAATTACGAATGTATTCCTACATACTTAATTATCTGCTCGAGTGCAATCCTAAATATATTAATATAATTTAAAATGTAAGTTAAATAAACTCAAATAACTTTTAATCAAATAATATCTCCCTATTTGTTACTAAACTCTCAACATGCTTTTCCATAATTTATAATATAATAGATATATGGCATTATAAATCCACTTTTTAAAAGTTGATATTTGAGTAATAGTAAATAATGATAAATCTAATGAAGAGAGACTAGACTAGACTAGTAGGTTAAAATTTCTTTAATTATTTTTCTAAATTCTAAATCATAACTTTAAAAATTTCTCATACCTATTTGCTTTTAGTCAATGTCAAACAGTTTAACATGGTCAAGTAATCCTTTGAATAATGTGAGTAGATTTATCACTCCTGAATCTCTATAAAACACTTAATCATATGAGAAGCACCCAGTATTAATTTCCGTACATCATTAAATAATCATAAAAATATGAGTAGCAGGTGGAAGAATCTAACCTATTATAATCATATAAAGAACAATCAAGAATCTAAAGTGTTTATAAATTAGAGTACGTAGCAGACTCTAGAAATACTTATAACTCAAACTTTAATTTTTAAATAGAAAACTTTAGCTAAGGTTCCTTGGTCAACATAAACAAAGAAGAGTAGCTAGTTATTTGAAATCACTAATAAACCTAGCAACTTTTTATTCAAAAGTTTTGCGATATTTTGATGATTGAGAAAATCTTAGAAAATTTATAGGAATTATTCCCTCACAATAAAATGAGCAAGAGGTTGAGCTAGAAACTGTTTTGGAAGATTCGTCTAAAAAATTATATCTCCATATTAATACAATAAATGAGAAGAGTGAGTCTTAATTTGAAAAATCACAAACTGTCAAATTATCTCAGAGATGAAAAGTGTCACTATATTTGGCTTAATTAAACAAAAAAGATACATTGAAATAAATCTTAAGTCGTATTCACTTTCAATCAAAGATAATCAGTTCTAAACAACTCAAACTTACAGTGCATTTAATTAAAGGCTTGAGATAAAAAATATAGAATCATTTTTACAATTAGTTTTATCTCTTAAAAAAGTAGCAGAGTTTTAACTTTTGTCTTAAATTACAATAGTTTTTTTTAAGAAAATTGAAATTAAGGAAGCGTAGTCAATCCAATTTTAAAAAAGAGGAAAATTTTTTAATTTAAATTTATCAAAAGTTAATTTGATAAATGGACTCATAATTTTGAAATCTAATAAAATGGCTCTTGCCTCGTTTAAATAAAAGGTGAAATTAATTACTCTCTCAGATTCATTTTATTCTGAGGTTTCTAAATTATTTAATATAGACAAGAGGACAATAATATTCGATAATAATGAAACCCTCGTCCGAGCACATTAGAGGAGAAACCTTAAAATTAATCACAATAAAAATAAGGATAGTAGGTAGTGGAATGAAGATTTTATGGTATGTTTCAAAATCATTAGTTATTAGCAGAAATGATGTCCCAAAATACATCTAATTGTATGATGTATTAATTAAGTTAGAAAGATATTTATTGCTTAAAGATTATTTTCAATAATATATATTATATTAAAGACAAATAGTTGTACATTAATTAAATTTATTATTTGAAATTGAAATCTAATAATACCAATTATTTATTTATGTGAAGTAGAGGTAAGGCTTGTAGAAAGCTCTTATTAATTTAAAAGAAAATAATGTATATATATCTTGTTCACAGCAACCTTAGAGCATTATGTCAAAATAGTTTTACAAATATTCAAGAGTTACTAATACTTAGATCACATACTTTTGGGAAACTGTATTTTATTTATAAAACAACATAAGTTAATGTTAAATATTTGCAGATTAAAGCTAATAATTGCAAGATTCTATCATAGTAGATATTAAACATACAGAGGGCTATAGCAGTTATCTTGAAAACAGCATACCAATTAAGTCTTTTTACGATAAAGAAAAGGACAATTGACTCTCTCAATTATTTTTTTAATTTTATAGATGTGAATGGCGCGGGACCTCGTATTTTGAAGGATTTCTTCTTATAAGAAATAACTGACAATAAAATATCTAATCATGACATTATAATTGTCTTTGACTGAATATTGAAATGCGTGCAAAATGATAGTGATAGTCCCAAATTCATGAAAGTCAATTCCAAGCAATGAGGAAAGTTTAATAATAAAGATCAAAGAGACAAATATAAAAAAAGAAATAAAGTCGTCGATATTAATATCCAGATATTAAGATTGATGTCGGCTTGCTATGAATAAAATAATTGGAATGAAGCTTTGTAGCATTGAGAGTGTAAAACTATATGTGATAAATAATATGTTATAGAAAGTTACTCATATTTACAAATAATAATTTAAAAGGCACTGGTAAAAAAGTAGTTGAAGAGAAAATATGCTGAGTTTGTAACTTTTAATTTAATATGCTTTTTAAAAGAAAATAAAGTTAAAAACAACATTAATATATAATTAATTTAATAATTATTACACATATTAATATTTATTTTAACTGCTACTTTCACATTTTCCTTTGTATTTTGAACCATTTGCATGAGTGTTATTTTTCCCATCTGTTTTAAGCTTCTTTGTCAGTCTTCGGTCCTGTAATAATTTTACTTTTGAGAGGTGTAGAACTTATAAATATTAAAGTTAGATATATTTATTTAAACTTATACTTTTAATGAACACACTGTTCATCTTCAGTATATCCATTTTAAAATTGAATCTTTTATTTTTAATTATTAAATACAATTCAAATTATTTAAAATTTTGTAATTCTATATATTAAAGTTTGATATTGATATAAATATAAATGCACATAACTATTAGCTAATAAGGATAATCATTTTTTATAGCAGGAAATAATTTGCTTTATAAAATGGAAATAAAATCGTTGAATTATATACAGTCATTGAATTATGATAAATATTTAAAATTTAATTAAATAAAATACTTGAAGGTAAATTAAAATAAGAACAGAATTATAAATCAGTAGAAATCAGAATTTAATAACATGTAGTAAGTTACGGTTATCCGTTATTCACTCTTTAATATATGCCTCTTTCACTTACTTTAATTGTCCAATCATCTTATTCTAGTTTTCAATTGCTTTTTGATGCTCCTTTTCTCCCTCAATTTTGTTCTCCTCAGCATAGTCAGTGATTCCCTTAACTGCGTCCTCCTCTCTCCTTTCTACTTAGTGTTTCATCTTATTAATAAAGAAGAGTTCTTCCACTTCTGGGACTTCCTCGATCAGTACGCTGAATCTGCCCTCGCATGCTATAAACTCTTACTCTATCTATTATCTTGGGTCCTCTCTAATAACTATATCATCTCACTGATCGATTTATGAGTTGAATACACAGGTTCCTGCTATCATCTCTTAACTAGCCAGTTACCGTATCCCGTCATTTCTCTTCTCTGTGCTTCCCCAATCTCTCCTCGTCTATCAGAGTAACTCCTGATCTACTGATCTCCATCTTCATGAAACCCACTTCCATATTGAACATAATATAGTATCTTTTCATAATAATCCAATCTTTTGCAAAGAATTGAAATATCGGTTCTCCTGGTAATTCTAATGCTATGTGATTTGCTATTACAAGTGCCACCAAACCATATCCTCGAGGTATGTTACTTATTTTGTATTGACCGTGCTTTACATTTTGTTAACCTTGAAGTCATTTACTACTGTCTCTGTAATAAGCTCATTTATCTTGCCTATGGGCTTTTGTAGAAGCGCGAAACTACCTATTGCTCTCCTAGTGTCGTATATCTCCAAAGTTTTTGCTCCTGTCTCAATCTTTAAGACCACCCAGTTCTGCAGTTCTTTAGATTCCCTTGACAGCAAGCAAGTTCCCTCTTTTGCTTCCGTGTCCATCCAGAACCTGCCGTTATCTAACTTCCAGTTCGTAGATCTAATGATCTTCTCTGATAATAGAATTCTGTTCTCTACGACTATTGGTGATAATATCAGGAATCCCATTTTTTAGGTTGAATTTTCCATCTTCTATATGACTCGTTGTCATTTCGAAGGTTTCTTCCGAAATTTGGTTTCCTGGGATCAAGTCAAAATGATTCCACTCTTGATTGGTTTCCTTCCAATTTTCATGATGTTTCTCTGACCATAAGACTGTTTCTCTCACACCTCTCCTCCTTGCTTCTTACCTCTTGTCATACCTTCTAACCAATTCCTTCTCCAATTTAGTTCTTGGCCTTGGGCAGCACACTATAGTGATCAATCTTGATGTTGTTAGCCCATCCTTTCTTTGTTTAAATTATTTTGTCAAATCCTAAGCAAGTTACTTCTGAAAAGTTGATAATTTTTTTGAATTTGTCTGGTCCCCCAGTATGGACTCTTTTTAATACTCATCCTTATCAAAGTGGGTCCTCTGGCTTTTAGATTTTTTTATCTTCTTGTTTGGGTTTGACATCCCAATTTTCAATATGCTTTTGATCCGATCTGTTTGTTTAGCGGAACTTTATTTCTTTACTCATTCCTAATGCTTCCTGATCTCTGTTTCTCTCTATATCTTTGAATCTTATTTCCTATACCTTCATCCAGAATTCTCGTTTCCAATTATAGTACTTCAACCTATCGTTTTTTCTTTCTCTTTAGTTTCTCTAATTTACCTCTTCTTATATTAATTGAAACTTGACTTTTTTATCATGGTATCCTCTTAAATTGTTGAGGATTTCTCTTTTTTTTAATTAAATTTTATATCATAATTCTTTGATTTCACTTCATTTAACTCTTTAATTCTCTTCCACATTTGTTATTCGATTCTTTTATCAATTTGTTTTTAGTTTCATCACATCAAATAATTCCTCTTTTTTTTACATACGCCACTAAAAAACTTTTTAAATTGTCATGGGTCTCTAGTTGTCTTATTATATAATCTAGCCATATCATA
>ARYC01020806.1:0-13403 GCA_000711775.1 Oxytricha trifallax
GTTTCGCGAATCTTTCATGCTTGCTCGCATCTATAACGCTAATTTTCAAAGGAAATTAGCATTATGATTTAGTGACTTGTTACATGAAGCAATTATTGAAATTCATTGTATGGAGTAGTTAATTCTATTTGAGAATATTCACTAGCTTCTAGCCACAAAAAAAAGAGATGCAAAGAAAAAATAATGTAGAGAATTGAAATTTAATTATTTCCTGGCTTATAATTTTAGCCAAAACATAAAGATGGCTACAAAACGTTTGATCGCAATTCTTAACCTTTTGGGAAATAAAAAATGACAATCAACTAGTGTGGTTCATTTTTGTTAGATTTTAAGCACAAAATTCAGCAGTCTATAGGAGCAGCCAAATTTAAGAAACTACGAGCTTGACTCTTTGCACATGTCGATCTATATCTTATTAGAGTCTTCATTCAATTCAATGCATCTTTTATTGCAGTCAATCTATTGATATAATGGGATTTGGATTTATCTAGAAATATGTTGGAGAGAGTTATCAACGAAAAAGGTTATCTTTGATTAATTTTATTTTTAATTTTTCCTTCTATTTTCCCAATTTATTTGTATTCTAGCAATATACAATAAATTTATTTACTAAAAATAAGTTAAATATTTCAAATGACTATTAAAATGAGTATTAAAATAAATATTTAAAATGAACATTGAAAATGAATATTTAATATGAATATTAAAAATAAATATTTAAAATTTTGGAACCTTTGAGTAAGCAATCTGATTTAGATTTATCAAGCCTATATTATGTTGCTTGATCGTGCTTTCGATAGCTTTAATTCAATAAAAGAAACAAGCTATAGTCATTAATTTTGAAAGTGTTAAAGCGACTTCAAGTAGTCCAATAGTTTTGAGTAAATGCATCAATTTTTAACATGAACTCTAATCAAGCAAAATTATGAAAGTTGCTTTAGTTAATTGAACCTTAAAAAGCAGCAATAAACCTAATCAATTGGTCACTCTATCTCTCTCCCTCTTTCATCGAATATGTGTGTCTAGGTTAGATTTTCTAATTACTTCAAATAAGGGTCAACTTCTTTTAATGTTTAAATTCTCATACTAGTCTCTTTTTATTTATTCTATGTTTACTTTCAGCAGTTCCAATTTAACTCTCTTTATTTCAATAATGAGTTCCACATTAGCGATGTTATTGCAAGTTGTTCTAACTTTAATAAATGCTTCAGAATTAGAGGGACATAGCCGGGCTTAAATGCTTTTCTAAAAGCTTAGTTGTAATTTTGCATTTTATCTAAAATGAGATCAAGAGTATCAAATAAACCCTAACTCACAAGCATTACATTCAAAAGATATTTTAAAACTAAGAAGGGGTTTCGGGGTTTTTTCACCTGCTTGCAATTAATGAAATAATCCATGTTAAATTCTGACATGCAAGTTAATAATGCCTTTAAAGAAATTTGTTCGCGAATCTTTCATGCTTGCTCGCATCTATAACGCTAATTTTCAAAGGAAATCAGCATTATGATTTAGTGACTTGTTACATGAAGCAATTATTGAAATTCATTGTATGGAGTAGTTAATTCTATTTTGAGAATATTCACTAGCTTCTAGCCACCAAAAAAAGAGATGCAAAGAAAAAATAATGTAGAGAATTGAAATTTAATTATTTCCTGGCTTATAATTTTAGCCAAAACTTAAAGATGGCTACAAAACGATTGATCGCAATTCTTAACCTTTTGGGAAATAAAAAATGACAATCAACTAGTGTGGTTCATTTTTGTTAGATTTTAAGCACAAAAATTCAGCAGTCTATAGAGTAGTCAACAATCTTAAGAAACAACAAGCTTGACTCTTTGCACATGTCGATCTATATCTTATTAGAGTCTTCATTCAATTCAATGCATCTTTTATTGCAGTCAATCTATTGATATAATGGGATTTGGATTTATCTAGAAATATGTTGGAGAGAGTTATCAACGAAAAAGGTTATCTTTGATTAATTTTATTTTTAATTTTTCCTTCTATTTTCCCAATTTATTTGTATTCTAGCAATATACAATAAATTTATTTACTAAAAATAAGTTAAATATTTCAAATGACTATTAAAATGAGTATTAAAATAAATATTTAAAATGAACATTGAAAATGAATATTTAATATGAATATTAAAAATAAATATTTAAAATTTTGGAACCTTTGAGTAAGCAATCTGATTTAGATTTATCAAGCCTATATTATGTTGCTTGATCGTGCTTTCGATAGCTTTAATTCAATAAAAGAAACAAGCTATAGTCATTAATTTTGAAAGTGTTAAAGCGAGTTCAAATAGTCCAATAAGTTTTAAGTAAATGCATTAATTAATTTTTAACAAGAACGCTATATTCGCAAAATTAAAAAGTTGCTTTTGTCAATTGAAACTTAAAAAGCAGCAATAAACCTAATCAATTGGTCACTCTATCTCTCTCCCTCTTTCATCGAATATGTGTGTCTAGGTTAGATTTTCTAATTACTTCAAATAAGGGTCAACTTCTTTTAATGTTTAAATTCTCATACTAGTCTCTTTTTATTTATTCTATGTTTACTTTCAGCAGTTCCAATTTAACTCTCTTTATTTCAATAATGAGTTCCACATTAGCGATGTTATTGCAAGTTGTTCTAACTTTAATAAATGCTTCAGAATTAGAGGGACATAGCCGGGCTTAAATGCTTTTCTAAAAGCTTAGTTGTAATTTTGCATTTTATCTAAAATGAGATCAAGAGTATCAAATAAACCCTAACTCACAAGCATTACATTCAAAAGATATTTTAAAACTAAGAAGGGGTTTCGGGGTTTTTTCACCTGCTTGCAATTAATGAAATAATCCATGTTAAATTCTGACATGCAAGTTAATAATGCCTTTAAAGAAATTTGTTTCGCGAATCTTTCATGCTTGCTCGCATCTATAACGCTAATTTTCAAAGGAAATCAGCATTATGATTTAGTGACTTGTTACATGAAGCAATTATTGAAATTCATTGTATGGAGTAGTTATTCTATTTGAGAATATTCACTAGCTTCTAGCCACCAAAAAAAGAGATGCAAAGAAAAAATAATGTAGAGAATTGAAATTTAATTATTTCCTGGCTTATAATTTTAGCCAAAACTTAAAGATGGCTACAAAACGATTGATCGCAATTCTTAACCTTTTGGAAATAAAAAATGACAATCAACTAGTGTGGTTCATTTTTGTTAGATTTTAAGCACAAAAATTCAGCAGTCTATAGAGTAGTCAACAATCTTAAGAAACAACAAGCTTGACTCTTTGCACATGTCGATTTTCATCTTATCAGAGTCTTCATTAAATTAAAAAACATCTTTTATTGCAGTCAATCTCTTGATAATGGGATTTGAACTTAACTATTAATATGTCGGAGAGCGTTATGAACGAAAAAGGTTATCTTTGATATATTTTAATTTGAATTTTTCCTTCAATTTTCCCAATTCATTTGTATTCTAGCGATATACAATAAATTTAATTACTAAAAAAATCTAATATTTAAAATGAACATTAAAAAAATGAATATTTAAAGTGAATTTTTAAAATAAATATTTTAAATTTTTGGAACCTTTGAGTAAGCTAGTTACCTAATTTAAATTTATCAATCCAATATAATGTTGCTAGATAGTGCTTTCGATAACTTTAATTCAATAAAAGAAACAAACGATAGTCATTAATTTTGGAAGTGTTAAAGCGAGTTCAAATAGTCCAATAATGTCTGAGTAAATGCATTAATTAATTTTTTAACAAGAACGCTATATTCGCAAAATTAAAAAGTTGCTTTTGTCAATTGAAACTTAAAAAGCAGCAATAAACCTAATCAATTGGTCACTCTATCTCTCTCCCTCTTTCATCGAATATGTGTGTCTAGGTTAGATTTTCTAATTACTTCAAATAAGGGTCAACTTCTTTTAATGTTTAAATTCTCATACTACTCTCTTTTTATTTATTCTATGTTTACTTTCAGCAGTTCCAATTTAACTCTCTTTATTTCAATAATGAGTTCCACATTAGCGATGTTATTGCAAGTTGTTCTAACTTTAATAAATGCTTCAGAATTAGAGGGACATAGCCGAGCTTAAATGCTTTTCTAAAAGCTTAGTTGTAATTTTGCATTTTATCTAAAATGAGATCAAGAGTATCAAATAAACCCTAACTCACAAGCATTACATTCAAAAGATATTTTAAAACTAAGAAGGGGTTTCGGGGTTTTTTCACCTGCTTGCAATTAATGAAATAATCCATGTTAAATTCTGACATGCAAGTTAATAATGCCTTTAAAGAAATTTGTTTCACGAATCTTTCATGCTTGCTCGCATCTATAACGCTAATTTTCAAAGGAAATCAGCATTATGATTTAGTGACTTGTTACATGAAGCAATTATTGAAATTCATTGTATGGAGTAGTTAATTCTATTTGAGAATATTCACTAGCTTCTAGCCACCAAAAAAAGAGATGCAAAGAAAAAATAATGTAGAGAATTGAAATTTAATTATTTCCTGGCTTATAATTTTAGCCAAAACATAAAGATGGCTACAAAACGATTGATCGCAATTCTTAACCTTTGGGAAATAAAAAATGACAATCAACTAGTGTGGTTCATTTTTGTTAGATTTTAAGCACAAAAATTCAGCAGTCTATAGAGTAGTCAACAATCTTAAGAAACTACGAGCTTGACTCTTTGCACATGTCGATCTATATCTTATTAGAGTCTTCATTCAATTCAATGCATCTTTTATTGCAGTCAATCTATTGATATAATGGGATTTGGATTTATCTAGAAATATGTTGGAGAGAGTTATCAACGAAAAAGGTTATCTTTGATTAATTTTATTTTTAATTTTTCCTTCTATTTTCCCAATTTATTTGTATTCTAGCAATATACAATAAATTTATTTACTAAAAATAAGTTAAATATTTCAAATGACTATTAAAATGAGTATTAAAATAAATATTTAAAATGAACATTGAAAATGAATATTTAATATGAATATTAAAAATAAATATTTAAAATTTTGGAACCTTTGAGTAAGCAATCTGATTTAGATTTATCAAGCCTATATTATGTTGCTTGATCGTGCTTTCGATAGCTTTAATTCAATAAAAGAAACAAGCGATAGTCATTAATTTTGAAAGTGTAAAAGCGACTTCAAATAGTCCAATAGTTTTAAGTAAATGCATTAATTAATTTTTAACAAGAACGCTATATTCGCAAAATTAAAAAGTTGCTTTTGTCAATTGAAACTTAAAAAGCAGCAATAAACCTAATCAATTGGTCACTCTATCTCTCTCCCTCTTTCATCGAATATGTGTGTCTAGGTTAGATTTTCTAATTACTTCAAATAAGGGTCAACTTCTTTTAATGTTTAAATTCTCATACTACTCTCTTTTTATTTATTCTATGTTTACTTTCAGCAGTTCCAATTTAACTCTCTTTATTTCAATAATGAGTTCCACATTAGCGATGTTATTGCAAGTTGTTCTAACTTTAATAAATGCTTCAGAATTAGAGGGACATAGCCGAGCTTAAATGCTTTTCTAAAAGCTTAGTTGTAATTTTGCATTTTATCTAAAATGAGATCAAGAGTATCAAATAAACCCTAACTCACAAGCATTACATTCAAAAGATATTTTAAAACTAAGAGGGGTTTCGGGGTTTTTTTCACCTGCTTGCAATTAATGAAATAATCCATGTTAAATTCTGACATGCAAGTTAATAATGCCTTTAAAGAAATTTGTTTCACGAATCTTTCATGCTTGCTCGCATCTATAACGCTAATTTTCAAAGGAAATTAGCATTATGATTTAGTGACTTGTTACATGAAGCAATTATTGAAATTCATTGTATGGATAGTTAATTCTATTTGAGAATATTCACTAGCTTCTAGCCACCAAAAAAAGAGATGCAAAGAAAAAATAATGTAGAGAATTGAAATTTAATTATTTCCTGGCTTATAATTTTAGCCAAAACATAAAGATGGCTACAAAACGATTGATCGCAATTCTTAACCTTTTGGAAATAAAAAATGACAATCAACTAGTGTGGTTCATTTTTGTTAGATTTTAAGCACAAAAATTCAGCAGTCTATAGAGTAGTCAACAATCTTAAGAAACTACAAGCATGACTCTTTGAACATGACGATCTTTATCTTATCAGAGTCCTCATTCAACTCAATACATCTTTTATTGCAGTCAATCTCTCGATAATGGGATTTGGATTTAACTAAAAATAGGTCGGAGAGCCTTATGAACGAAAAAGATTATCTTTGATAAAATTTATTTTTAATTTTTCCATCTAGTTTCCCAATTCATTTGCAATCTAGCAATATACAATAAATTTATTCACTAAAAACAAGTAAATATTTAAAATAAATATTTAAAATGAATATTAAAATAAATATTTAAACAAATATCAAAATAAATATTTAAAATTTATGGAACCTTTGAGAAAGCAACCTGATTTAGATTTATCAAGCCTATATTATGTTGCTAGATCGTGCTTTCGATAACTTCAATTCAACAATAGAAACAAGCGATAGTCATTATTTTTGCAAGTGTAAAAGCGAGTTCAAATAGTCCAATAAGTTTTAAGTAAATGCATTAATTAATTTTTAACAAGAACGCTATATTCGCAAAATTAAAAAGTTGCTTTTGTCAATTGAAACTTAAAAAGCAGCAATAAACCTAATCAATTGGTCACTCTATCTCTCTCCCTCTTTCATCGAATATGTGTGTCTAGGTTAGATTTCTAATTACTTCAAATAAGGGTCAACTTCTTTTAATGTTTAAATTCTCATACTACTCTCTTTTTATTTATTCTATGTTTACTTTCAGCAGTTCCAATTTAACTCTCTTTATTTCAATAATGAGTTCCACATTAGCGATGTTATTGCAAGTTGTTCTAACTTTAATAAATGCTTCAGAATTAGAGGGACATAGCCGAGCTTAAATGCTTTTCTAAAAGCTTAGTTGTAATTTTGCATTTTATCTAAAATGAGATCAAGAGTATCAAATAAACCCTAACTCACAAGCATTACATTCAAAAGATATTTTAAAACTAAGAAGGGGTTTCGGGGTTTTTTTCACCTGCTTGCAATTAATGAAATAATCCATGTTAAATTCTGACATGCAAGTTAATAATGCCTTTAAAGAAATTTGTTTCACGAATCTTTCATGCTTGCTCGCATCTATAACGCTAATTTTCAAAGGAAATCAGCATTATGATTTAGTGACTTGTTACATGAAGCAATTATTGAAATTCATTGTATGGAGTAGTTAATTCTATTTGAGAATATTCACTAGCTTCTAGCCACCAAAAAAAGAGATGCAAAGAAAAAATAATGTAGAGAATTGAAATTTAATTATTTCCTGGCTTATAATTTTAGCCAAAACTTAAAGATGGCTACAAAACGATTGATCGCAATTCTTAACCTTTTGGGAAATAAAAAATGACAATCAACTAGTGTGGTTCATTTTTGTTAGATTTTAAGCACAAAAATTCAGCAGTCTATAGAGTAGTCAACAATCTTAAGAAACAACAAGCTTGACTCTTTGCACATGTCGATTTTCATCTTATCAGAGTCTTCATTAAATTAAAAAACATCTTTTATTGCAGTCAATCTCTTGATAATGGGATTTGAACTTAACTATTAATATGTCGGAGAGCGTTATGAACGAAAAAGATTACTTTGATAAATTTTAATTTGAATTTTTCCTTCAATTTTCCCAATTCATTTGTATTCTAGCGATATACAATAAATTTAATTACTAAAAAAATCTAATATTTAAAATGAACATTAAAAAAATGAATATTTAAAGTGAATTTTTAAAATAAATATTTTAAATTTTTGGAACCTTTGAGTAAGCTAGTTACCTAATTTAAATTTATCAAACCAATATAATGTTGCTAGATAGTGCTTTCGATAACTTCAATTCAACAAAAGAAACAAACGATAGTCATTAATTTTGCAAGTGTAAAAGCGAGTTCAAATAGTCCAATAAGGTCTAAGTAAATGCATTAATTTTGTAACAAGAACGCAATATTCGCAAAATAAAAAGTTGCTTTTGTCAATTGAAACTTAAAAAGCAGCAATAAACCTAATCAATTGGTCACTCTATCTCTCTCCCTCTTTCATCGAATATGTGTGTCTAGGTTAGATTTCTAATTACTTCAAATAAGGGTCAACTTCTTTTAATGTTTAAATTCTCATACTACTCTCTTTTTATTTATTCTATGTTTACTTTCAGCAGTTCCAATTTAACTCTCTTTATTTCAATAATGAGTTCCACATTAGCGATGTTATTGCAAGTTGTTCTAACTTTAATAAATGCTTCAGAATTAGAGGGACATAGCCGAGCTTAAATGCTTTTCTAAAAGCTTAGTTGTAATTTTGCATTTTATCTAAAATGAGATCAAGAGTATCAAATAAACCCTAACTCACAAGCATTACATTCAAAAGATATTTTAAAACTAAGAAGGGTTTCGGGGTTTTTTTCACCTGCTTGCAATTAATGAAATAATCCATGTTAAATTCTGACATGCAAGTTAATAATGCCTTTAAAGAAATTTGTTTCACGAATCTTTCATGCTTGCTCGCATCTATAACGCTAATTTTCAAAGGAAATCAGCATTATGATTTAGTGACTTGTTACATGAAGCAATTATTGAAATTCATTGTATGGAGTAGTTAATTCTATTTGAGAATATTCACTAGCTTCTAGCCACCAAAAAAAGAGATGCAAAGAAAAAATAATGTAGAGAATTGAAATTTAATTATTTCCTGGCTTATAATTTTAGCCAAAACTTAAAGATGGCTACAAAACGATTGATCGCAATTCTTAACCTTTGGGAAATAAAAAATGACAATCAACTAGTGTGGTTCATTTTTGCTAGATTTTAAGCACAAAAATACAGCAGTCTATAGAGCACAATCTTAAGAAACAACAAGCATGACTCTTTGCACATGACGATCTTCATCTTATCAGAGTCTTCATTAAATTAAAAACATCTTTTATTGCAGTCAATCTCTTGATAATGGGATTTGAACTTAACTAGAAATATGTCGGAGAGCGTTATGAACGAAAAAGATTACTTTGATAAATTATAATTTGAATTTTTCCATCAATTTTCCCAATTCATTTGCAATCTAGCAATATACAATAAATTTAATTACTAAAAAAAGCTAATATTTAAAATAAACATTAAAAAAATGAATATTAAAAATGAATTTTAAAAATAAATATTTCAAATTTTTGGAACCTTTGAGAAAGCAACTTAATTTAGATTTATCAAACCAATATAATGTTGCTAGATCGTGCTTTCGATAACTTCAATTCAACAATAGAAACAAGCGATAGTCATTATTTTTGCAAGTGTAAAAGCGAGTTCAAATAGTCCAATAAGTTTTAAGTAAATGCATTAATTAATTTTAACAAGAACGCTATATTCGCAAAATTAAAAAGTTGCTTTTGTCAATTGAAACTTAAAAAGCAGCAATAAACCTAATCAATTGGTCACTCTATCTCTCTCCCTCTTTCATCGAATATGTGTGTCTAGGTTAGATTTTCTAATTACTTCAAATAAGGGTCAACTTCTTTTAATGTTTAAATTCTCATACTACTCTCTTTTTATTTATTCTATGTTTACTTTCAGCAGTTCCAATTTAACTCTCTTTATTTCAATAATGAGTTCCACATTAGCGATGTTATTGCAAGTTGTTCTAACTTTAATAAATGCTTCAGAATTAGAGGGACATAGCCGAGCTTAAATGCTTTTCTAAAAGCTTAGTTGTAATTTTGCATTTTATCTAAAATGAGATCAAGAGTATCAAATAAACCCTAACTCACAAGCATTACATTCAAAAGATATTTTAAAACTAAGAAGGGGTTTCGGGGTTTTTTTCACCTGCTTGCAATTAATGAAATAATCCATGTTAAATTCTGACATGCAAGTTAATAATGCCTTTAAAGAAATTTGTTTCACGAATCTTTCATGCTTGCTCGCATCTATAACGCTAATTTTCAAAGGAAATTAGCATTATGATTTAGTGACTTGTTACATGAAGCAATTATTGAAATTCATTGTATGGAGTAGTTAATTCTATTTGAGAATATTCACTAGCTTCTAGCCACAAAAAAAAGAGATGCAAAGAAAAAATAATGTAGAGAATTGAAATTTAATTATTTCCTGGCTTATAATTTTAGCCAAAACATAAAGATGGCTACAAAACGTTTGATCGCAATTCTTAACCTTTTGGGAAATAAAAAATGACATTCAACTAATTTGGTTCATTTTTGTTATATTTTAAGCAATATCAAGCACAAAGGTACAGCAGTCTATAGAGCTCAATTCGTAGAAACTACAAGCTTGACTCTTTGAACATGACGATCTTTATCTTATCAGAGTCCTCATTCAACTCAATAGATCTTTTATTGCATTCAATCTCTCGATAATGGGATTTGGATTTGACTAAAAATAGGTCGGAGAGCCTTATGAACGAAAAGGTTATCTATCTTTGATAAAATTTATTTTTAATTTTTCCTTCTAGTTTCCCAATTCATTTGTATTCTAGCAATATACAATAAATTTATTCACTAAAAATAAGTAAATATTTTAAATAAATATTTAAAATGAGTATTAAAATAAATATTTAAAAAGAATATCAAAATAAATATTTCAAATTTTTGGAACCTTTGAGAAAGCAACTTGATTTAGATTTATCAAGCCTATATTATGTTGCTAGATCGTGCTTTCGATAACTTCAATTCAACAATAGAAACAAGCGATAGTCATTATTTTTGCAAGTGTAAAAGCGAGTTCAAATAGTCCAATAAGTTTTAAGTAAATGCATTAATTAATTTTAACAAGAACGCTATATTCGCAAAATTAAAAAGTTGCTTTTGTCAATTGAAACTTAAAAAGCAGCAATAAACCTAATCAATTGGTCACTCTATCTCTCTCCCTCTTTCATCGAATATGTGTGTCTAGGTTAGATTTTCTAATTACTTCAAATAAGGGTCAACTTCTTTTAATGTTTAAATTCTCATACTACTCTCTTTTTATTTATTCTATGTTTACTTTCAGCAGTTCCAATTTAACTCTCTTTATTTCAATAATGAGTTCCACATTAGCGATGTTATTGCAAGTTGTTCTAACTTTAATAAATGCTTCAGAATTAGAGGGACATAGCCGAGCTTAAATGCTTTTCTAAAAGCTTAGTTGTAATTTTGCATTTTATCTAAAATGAGATCAAGAGTATCAAATAAACCCTAACTCACAAGCATTACATTCAAAAGATATTTTAAAACTAAGAAGGTGTTTCGGGGTTTTTTTCACCTGCTTGCAATTAATGAAATAATCCATGTTAAATTCTGACATGCAAGTTAATAATGCCTTTAAAGAAATTTGTTTCGCGAATCTTTCATGCTTGCTCGCATCTATAACGCTAATTTTCAAAGGAAATCAGCATTATGATTTAGTGACTTGTTACATGAAGCAATTATTGAAATTCATTGTATGGAGTAGTTAATTCTATTTGAGAATATTCACTAGCTTCTAGCCACCAAAAAAAGAGATGCAAAGAAAAAATAATGTAGAGAATTGAAATTTAATTATTTCCTGGCTTATAATTTTAGCCAAAACTTAAAGATGGCTACAAAACGATTGATCGCAATTCTTAACCTTTTGGGAAAATAAAAAATGACAATCAACTAGTTTGGTTCATTTTTGCTATATTTTAAGCAATATGAAGCACAAAAGTACAGCAGTCTATAGAGCTCAATTTTAAGAAACTACAAGCATGACTCTTTGCACATGACGATCTTTTTCTTATCAGAGTCTTCATTCAATTCAATACATCTTTTATTGCAGTCAATCTCTTGATAATGGGATTTGGATTTAATTAGAAATATGTCGGAGAGCGTTCTGAACGAAAAAGGTTATCTTTGATAAATTTTATTTTTAATTTTTCCATCTATTTTCCCAATTCATTTGCAATCTAGTAATATACAATAAATTTATTTACTAAAAACAAGTTAATATTTAAAATAAATATTTAAAATGAATATTAAAATGAATATTAAAAATGAATTTTAAAAATAAATATTTCAAATTTTTGGAACCTTTGAGAAAGCAACTTGATTTAGATTTATCAAGCCTATATTATGTTGCTAGATCGTGCTTTCGATAACTTCAATTCAACAATAGAAACAAGCGATAGTCATTATTTTTGCAAGTGTAAAAGCGAGTTCAAATAGTCCAATAAGTTTTAAGTAAATGCATTAATTAATTTTTAACAAGAACGCTATATTCGCAAAATTAAAAAGTTGCTTTTGTCAATTGAAACTTAAAAAGCAGCAATAAACCTAATCAATTGGTCACTCTATCTCTCTCCCTCTTTCATCGAATATGTGTGTCTAGGTTAGATTTTCTAATTACTTCAAATAAGGGTCAACTTCTTTTAATGTTTAAATTCTCATACTAGTCTCTTTTTATTTATTCTATGTTTACTTTCAGCAGTTCCAATTTAACTCTCTTTATTTCAATAATGAGTTCCACATTAGCGATGTTATTGCAAGTTGTTCTAACTTTAATAAATGCTTCAGAATTAGAGGGACATAGCCGGGCTTAAATGCTTTTCTAAAAGCTTAGTTGTAATTTTGCATTTTATCTAAAATGAGATCAAGAGTATCAAATAAACCCTAACTCACAAGCATTACATTCAAAAGATATTTTAAAACTAAGAAGGGGTTTCGGGGTTTTTTCACCTGCTTGCAATTAATGAAATAATCCATGTTAAATTCTGACATGCAAGTTAATAATGCCTTTAAAGAAATTTGTTTCGCGAATCTTTCATGCTTGCTCGCATCTATAACGCTAATTTTCAAAGGAAATCAGCATTATGATTTAGTGACTTGTTACATGAAGCAATTATTGAAATTCATTGTATGGAGTAGTTAATTCTATTTGAGAATATTCACTAGCTTCTAGCCACCAAAAAAAGAGATGCAAAGAAAAAATAATGTAGAGAATTGAAATTTAATTATTTCCTGGCTTATAATTTTAGCCAAAACTTAAAGATGGCTACAAAACGATTGATCGCAATTCTTAACCTTTTGGAAATAAAAAATGACAATCAACTAGTGTGGTTCATTTTTGTTAGATTTTAAGCACAAAAATTCAGCAGTCTATAGAGTAGTCAACAATCTTAAGAAACAACAAGCTTGACTCTTTGCACATGTCGATTTTCATCTTATCAGAGTCTTCATTAAATTAAAAAACATCTTTTATTGCAGTCAATCTCTTGATAATGGGATTTGAACTTAACTATTAATATGTCGGAGAGCGTTATGAACGAAAAAGATTACTTTGATAAATTATA